>JAULAV010006891.1:0-25000 GCA_030789695.1 Scilla litardierei | reverse complement strand
GAAGCATTGCTGACCGACTAGTTTGCAACATAGTCGGTCAACCAACTTTCTTAGACCGACTAACGATAAACATTAACTCCTGAATAATTTAGAAAGCCCACTAGTCGGTCCATGAAGGCTTGCCGACCGACTAAATCGTCATCTAGTCGGTCGGTTCCCCTTCTTACACCGGCTAACGTGCACCAAAAGTTCTGAAATGGAGCGCAAAGCTCCGGGATCGATTCCTAAGACTCCTAGGCTTGATCTAACAATAAGATATGACCGATACGAAGCCCGTCACGAATGACTTACTCCGAAATCGACGATCTTAAGGAAGAAACGAGAAAACACGACGAAACGATCGAAAATGAAAGTTACGGAGACGATAACCACGTATAAAGAGAAAATCCTTCAATACATATAATATAATATAATAAATCCAGATACATGAAAACCAATCGTTACAAGTTGGCTTGATTCGAGCAAAAGAAGCAATCGTTGTGCAGACGAGTTATCTTGTGCAGAGGTAACTTGACTGCACCTGGATTCGACCTATCTAACTCTACACAAGTCAGATACGAGGATGCTGGGCATGTGACTTCTATAGCGCAGTTGGTCGTTTGGTCGTCAGTTCGAGCTGAGGGTCGAACGCTCGGCAATGGGTCGTTGGGTCGTATTATGGTTAAAGTCCGTGTTCAGTCGAACGGTTGTATGGAGACTCAAAGGAAGGAATGCTCGTATGCATGGCTCAGCACTTCGGTCGTTCGACACAGAAGGAAGGTCGTTCGGTCGAAGGGAGCCCATTGGGATGCAGCCCACTAGGATGCGGCGGAGGCCCACTAGGATGCGACAAATTTAATTGCGTAGAGCGGTGATTGGATTAGATGACGTAATTGTCACGATCCGAATCCTAGGAATTCCTAGCCAATGATGACACCTATTGTAACCTAGGGTTATTTATAAGGAGTTTTAGGTTAAGGTTTTGGTATGGAACTTACTGTATCCATTGAGAGATCCGCCACTGAGAGAGCCAACTTTAACAGCTTGTATGGTGAGCATTTGGAGAGATCATTGTGTGCTTTTTCTTCGTTGGACGAAGGTTAAATATTTGCATTTGTTCTCTCCTTTCGTAATAAAGTTCACCGGTGTTTCCCCTTGGCCGTCCACGGCCTAAAAACAATCTTAATTGTGCTCTGTTAGTGTTGCTGATCTTTCGTCCTCGGTCTCCATGATCCTGTGTATTCCATTGTGCGTTCGTTGTTGGAAGAGCTAGGCTCTGCTGCATAACAACTATGATGTCATTTCATAATAGTTTTCCATCAAATTTCCACATTGGCAATACACTCTTATTAATCTCTTCAATTGCACTAAGCTTAATATGTCTCTTCCTCTGGTAAAGCAGTATGCCAACTACATAAAGGATGAATATGAGCATCAAATTTTCTATGATAATCGAAACAACAAATGTTATGACCTTGCGATTCCTCTATTCACATTTTTTCTGCATTGAAGATGCATTACAAGAAAATAGTCCATGTACATGACCCCAAAGAGCTTTATTATGAGAAAACTATTGGCCTAATGCCTTTTTAAAGGTTCCATCATCTGGAATAGAGCCCTCTAATTCATTGTATGATAAGTTCATAGATGACAAGCTGAGTATACCCAGAAATGAAGATGGAATAGAACCCGAAAACTTACTATGTAAAAGATTTAGGTTTTCTAAGTTCCTCACCTTCCCTAACTCTTTTGGTATGTTTCCTATAAATAAATTAATACCCAAGTCAAGTAAAATTTGCAATTGGGCTAGATTCCCAATTTGAAGCAGAAGACTTCCATTCAACAAATTCTTTCTTAAATTCAAAGTAATAAGTTGAAAACATTCTCACAACAATTCTGGTACAGTTCCCATCAAGTTGTTTTTGACAGATAAAGAGATTGTTGGTTATGCAGTTTTCTAATATGGCACAGTATTCTTCCTAAAAGTTGGTTACCGCTTGAATTCAAGTGGAATAATGAAGATATGGTTTCCAGTTCCTTATGGATCTCACCTTCAAGATGATTTATAAGAATAGATCGAGCTTTCCTATCATGTATATGTTTCCACATTAAAAAGGAATCCGCCCACTAATTGATCTACAAGAGCGATGTTATACATTGTTGCGAAGAGGGTTGAATAGTGAACGTGTAGGAGGCGCTCCATTCCGAGTTCATTTGACCCCTCAAACGATGTTCCAAAGTCAGCCAAAAAACCTTCTTTGCGCACAGCCCAGCCACCAGCAACTAGGGTTTATAACCCTCTTTGTGGGGTCCACGGTGTGGGCCCCACCATTTTTCTGCTGGCGCTGCGGGCCCGGGCGTCTGCCCGCCCACCTGCATCGTAGGCATGTGCGCCTGCGTGCTCGGGCGAGCATGTGAACAACACATGCCTGCCCGCTCGGGCGTGGGTCTAACCCGCGGGTCCGGCGCGCCCGACCCGCAATGCCCTTTTGGGCCCTTTTGGCTTGTTATGGCTCTATTTTTCACGTTTGGAGTCCGGTTGGGACGCCATTCGAACCTGGGATTAGACCAGGTCGTTCTCGTCATCCTGGTACACATCTTATGTGTTCATCCCACATATAAAATTAGTTCGTTTAGATTTTGTCACAAACACTTTGTGAAGTATTAATTCACTTGCATCCAATGTATCATCTCCCTAATCCTACCTATTACTTGACGAAGGTCTCACTCTGCGTGAGACCCTACAGCCTGAACCTACTACAGGTGGGGCTCGAAACCCTAGACTGTGGTGACCACGAGTAGTAGGCTTCATCCCTGTTTAAGTATCATAATTACGTGGTTAACTCATCGACATGAGTATTGTCGGGACCACCCTGACTGTAAGTGTGATGAATACCGCCGTTTTAGTGCCTTCGTTAAAACTATGCCACTTAGTCAAGCCTAGTGTATGGTCAACGTCAACCCTAACAGCTCGAAACCGTTTAGTCTCCATCGATCTTTAGTCAAATAATGTTGGACTTCTTTCAACATACTCCGGCCAGATTTTTTACAAAAGACCGAACTAACACGTGCGACACTAACTCCCCATATATGGAAGAGACGAATCCTCTCTTGGTCATTACTCTCCTCGCATGCTTCAAGTGTCACCTAACCAAAGGCCTTTCAGCGGGTCTTTCCCGAGGCTAGATCACTGATCTAAGGGACACCGTTCACGTACAAGTTCGTACAATGAGATCAAGTCAAAGGACCAACTTGCCTATTATCACTGAGAGTTATCATTGACAGATTGGTCAATGTTAACCATATGATAAACCTCGTTGGGTCGTTGGGTGAACTCATTCTCCAATAAGCACATGTGTTTCGTCTTTGACTTTGCCAAGTCAAATGACCATGAGATCATCGTTACCACTCCATGGTGAAGACTAAGACACAATGGTCTATCTGATGGATCGATATGCATTTCTCGAAACATCTACGACCACGAACTTTTTTAGACTTATGCTACAAACGTCAAACACTTCTTCATGATCGAGATCTCCATCTTGATACATGTTTGACCTCGTATTAAGTCTTAGACTTTATCTAAGTTCTAATGATGCCTCATTATTATTATCTTAGGTAAATTCTTACCAAATAGCTTACTGTTATTTCAAACAAGATGTTTGTACACATATATATGGATAAATTACCATGAGGACATACCCATCTCCCTGCATTAGTCACGTGTACCGGAGAAGTTGCTATTTGCTCCATCCAAGAAGAGACATGCCTTCACATTTCCAATTAGGACAGTGAGTGGGTGATTGATACAGCAGCATCCTGCATTGTCACTAATCGAAGAGTCTTCTTCACCAGCTACAAAGCATGCGACTTTGGCATTGTGAAGATGGAGAATACAAGTTCCTGCAAGATCGTGGGAATTGGCGACGTTTAGATTCAGACGAACGTCAGCTACACAATAACTCTGAAGGATGTCTGACATGTGCCAGACCTCTGGCTGAACTTGCTCTCTAGGATAGCCCTTGACATATAGGGATCAATAACCACCTCAGCAACGGCACATGGAGAATGACGAAAGGTGCCATGATTACCACAAAGGGGCACATTTGTGGTACTTATACAAAACTGATGTGAAAATATGCGTCGACAACCTTAACGTGGTGGAATGTGAGGCTACTTATAATCACCAATGACTCGGTCACATGAGTGAGAGAGGGTTATCTCTCTTGACAAAGAAGGAGCTAATCACAATCACCAAGGATATTGGACTAAATCCATGTCAGCATTGCATAATTGGAAAGTTACATATAGTCTCCTTAGTTCTTCAACAAGAAGATTAGAGTTACTAGGTCTGGTACACTTTGATGTGTGCGGTCCCTTGGAGGTCAAATCACTAGGTGGCAACATGTACATCTTGACCTTTATTGACGATGCTTCTCGGAAGGTGTGCATCTACTTATTAAGGACGAAAGACCAAGTGCTTGACAACTTCAAGCTATTTCACGTCATGGTCAAACGTGAGACATGAAAGAAGTTAAAGTGCCTTCGCTCAGACATTGGAAGCGAATACACTTCAAGAGCATTCGATATCCACTACAAAAGTTAAGGCATTAGACCTGAGAAGACAGTTCCTCGCACTCCATAACACAACGACGTAACTGGAAGGATGAACCAGACGATCATGGAGAAGGTCAGAAGCATATGCTTAGTATGGCTAAGCTACCAAAGCCATTCTGGGGAGAAGCTATTTATGCCGCTTGCTACCTCATCAATAGATCACCATCAATACCTTTGGATTTTGCAATTCCAGAGAAGGTGTGGTCTGGTAAGAATCCCTCATACGCCCACGTGAGGGTATTTGATTGCTTTGCCTTTGCACATGTATCCAAGGAGAAAAAGTAGAAGCTTGATGCAAGGACCATTACTTGTATCTTCATCGGCTATAGAGATGAAGAATTTGGGTATAGATTGGGGGACCCAAAGACGAAGAAGGTTATTCGAAGCAGTGATATACTTTTCCAATAAAATCAGACCCTTAAAGACATTAAAAAGCCCATTGTGTACTCAAATCCAAGTTCAGGTGCTGAATAAATTGTTCCATACCAAGCAACAACGCCATACGAAGAGGTGCATGAAGAAATACCAGAAGAAGAGGAGGCTATTGAACTAACGTGGACGAAGAGGCGGATACTTAGCAGGGAGAGCCACACCCCTCTCCATCAGCTATTGCACCACCACCACTGCATGTAAATGATGGTACACCTCCTCAAGTCAACAACTCACAAGTACAGATATCTGAACGATGCGGGATTCCATCAACCCGATATTCAGAAGCTGAGTATCTTCTACTTGCTGAAGAGGGGGAGCCAGAGAGTTTCTAAGAAGTAGTATCTCACAAGAACAAAGAAAGTTGGCTGCAAGCTATACGGGATGAGATGGAATCTCTGAAGAATAAAATAAACTTATGAGTTGGTCAAACTTTCATAGGGAAAGAAGGTACTGAAGAAAAACTGGGTGTTCAAGCTCAAGAAAGATGGCAACGAAAAGATGGTGAAACACAAAGCCTGACGGGTGGTCAAAGGATTCCTTCAGAAGAAAGGTATTGACTTTGACGAGATCTTTCACCTGTTGTGAAGATGGCTTCAATTCGTGCCATCCGCAGATTAGTAGCCATGTTGAATTTAGATCTTAAGCAGATGGATGTCAAGACAACATTTCTTCATGGTGATTTACATGAAGAAATTTACATGGAGAAGCTACAAAGTTTCGAGGTTTCAGGCAAAGAAAACCTCGTATGCAAGCTGAAGAAGAGTCTATATGTCCTCAAGCAAGCACCACGACAATGGTACAAGAAGTTTGACTCATTCATGATGAGTCAAGGGTATAAAAAGACTGATGTAGACCAGTGTGTTTATACTTAGTAGTTTTCAGATGACAACTTAGTTGCATTGCTCTTATAGGTGTACGATATGCTGATCATTGGACAAGAAGCAACAAAAATCAGTGAACTGAAGAAGGAACTCCCTAAGTCTTTTGATATTAAATACTTAGGTCCAGCTCAACAAATTGTGGGAATGCAGATAGTTCGAAAGAAAAATAAAAGGCTATGGCTATCTCAGGAGAAGTACATTGAACACATGATCAAAAGATTCAAGATGGATCATACCAAACCAATTAGCATTCCATTGGCCAACCACTTCAAGTTGAGCAATAGGTCAAGCCCCTCCTCCAAGAAAGAGACGAAGGAGATGTCATCGATAAATTATCTTCAACAGTCGAAAGCCTGAAGTATGCAATGGTATGTACAAGACCTGACATTGCACATGCAGTGGGAATGGTGAGTCGATTTATTTCTAACCCTAGAAAGGAACATTGGGAAGCAGTTAAGTGGATTCTCAGATACCTCAAAGGTACTTCCGAGGCATGTCTGTGCTACAGAAAAGCTGATCTAATCATGAAAAACTACAAAGATTCAGATATGGTGGGACATCTTGATGGTAGAAAATCTACATCAGGTATTCTCTACACTTTTGCAGGGGTCTCTGTGTCCTGGCGGTCAAGATTGCATAAGTATGTTGCGTTATTTATAACATAAGCAGAGTATCTTTCCATCACAAAAGCTGTTAAGGAAATGTTGTGGTTAAAGCGATTTCTCCAAGAATTAGGGATCACGCAGAAAATGTACAAGGTACATTTGATAGTCAAAGTGCTTTGGATCTGAGCAAGAATTCAATGTATCATCAATGTATCATGCTCGGACAAAGCATATTGACAAACACTATCATTGGATTCGTAAGTTGATGGATCAATAACTGTTGAGACTGGTGAAGATTCATACAAGGGATAATCCAGCAGACATGTTCACGAATGTGGTGGCACGTGAGAAACTTGAGTTGTGCAGAGACATAATTGGGATGGTTGTGAATTAACAATTTTGGATGCAGCTGGAGGGGGATAATTGATGGTACAGCTGCCCACATAGGCTGCTTGGACGCTGAAGGTCCAAACTTCACCTACCCTTATAAATTTGGTCTTTAATTAAGCCTTGTTGTCTCCCTCCAATGCATGTCAGAGCTTACGTTTTTGTTAGCCCATGAGCCTATAAATACAGGTGCAAAGATCATCATCGAAACCATCCCAAAGTACCATCTCCAACACTAAACAGAGCAGTGAAAGAGGACATAGAAGTTACCCCAGAGAGGTAAGAGTGATGGATTTCTCCAGTGACAAAAAATTACCCCAGAGAGAAAAGTAACCAAGAAAGCTAAAAGTTTTAGTGAGTGGTTTTTAGTAGTAGTGTTTACCCTAGAGTGCGTAAAGTTATTTCCAGTGAGAAAAAGTAAAGTTTTTTGTACTTTCCATTTTTACTGTTTAACCTAATCAGTGAAACACAACACTAATAAGGTTATCAGAAATGTAGAAGCCTGTGTGGTTTTGTGATTTTGTCCAATTGATGTGAGCTTTTTCTATGATCTATTATTATGTACACTAATACGAACAAGATTTGGGTACACACCAGATTCTTAGAAGACATTACCACTAAATTGTTTTGAATGCAAGGAAACACTCTGCAAGCTGCTACAATTTTTTTAGACTTGTTGGGATTGGTCCAACGAAATGGTGTTGAAAGAGTAAAAGAATTTGAAGTGTCCCTGATTTGCATGTCATTTGGTATGTTGCCCGAAAAATTGTTGATATAGAGTAGAAGATTAATCATACTGGTAAGATTTGAGATTTTTTGAGGCAAGAGGCCATAAAGTAGATTATCAAATCCTCTTGGGTGCTTGAGGCCCCTTAAGTTACTAATAGATGGAGGAAAATGACCGATTATATGTATGGTTTTCTGGGTCCTTAGGGCCATATATACGACGTCTGGCATAAGTCGGTCCGATGAAGTTATCAAAACAGTAGCGAAAAAATCAACTTAAAACTATTTTAAGTCTAAGCCCTAAAGGGAATAAACCCTAGCCAAGATCTCTACTATCCCTGGGTTGGATCCGACCAACCCCTAAGGACAGATCTATCTAACAATTGCAATTTATAAATGCATGTTATTTAAACTACATACCTTTCACTTCGTTTCCGCAGAAAACGAATTGTCGTTTTCAGCAACATTTCTTTGACCTCGCGCCGCTTCTCCCGAGCCGAACCGCGTCTCGAGCCATACCTTGTCCCGAGCCAAACCGCTTCCCGAATCGCACCGCACCCGAGGCGAGCAACACCCTTGTCCCTGAGTCAACCCCAAGCTGAAGAAGATTTCACCTTGAGTGGATCCTCCGTCAAGACTTCGGATCCGACCCGAGCTCCTTCGTATCTTTTCTAAAGCCCGAACAGGAGCAAGAAAGAAATTTAGGGAGAAATAGAATATTTTATTTAAGATCAGATCCGGACTTGCTCACTTTTAATGGAGCTACTCAGATCTGGAGCTTAAGACGAGTTTCAAGGAGGGGAGTAGGCCCCTATTTATATAGGCGGTTGACCCCCTCCGCTTTACTCCATATCCAATGTGGGGTTAAATGATTTGGGAGAAAAATTAATTAAAGTTTGCCTTTCACAAAGGCCAAAATTTGGTGAATTTTTCGTCCATCACCATTGGGCTTCGCAAGTGATACAACCTATCAAATCCAAGAGAGTTGAACGGTGAACGTGTAGGTTGGCACTCAATTCCGACTTCGTTTGACCCCTCAAACATTGTCTCAATGTTGAACTAAACTCAACTTTTCGCTGAAAATCCAGCCGCAAAAAACATGGGTTTCAAATAACCCTAACAAAAATTTCGGGCCAGGCGGGCCCCGTCCGCCAGCTGGGCGGGTTAGGCGCTCGCTTGCAGTAGCCGGGTAGGCCAAGCCTACCCTGGACGGGCGGGTCAAGTCTTCCTTGGGCGGCCACCCTCCCGGGCTGGGCGAGCATGTCGAGCCCGCCCTGGGTGGGCTTGGGCGCTTGCCCAAGCGGGCGCCTGCCCAAGCGGGCACCCGACCGCACAGGGCGGGCGGGTCAACCCAGCCTGCTTATAGCAGGCGGTCTGGCCCTGCCCGCCTAAAATGGGTGGGCTCGCCCAGCCCCTTTATTCTAGTGCAGAACTGGGCTGGTTTTTGGATGGTTTTTCTGGCATATTTCGTGCATTTGGAGTCCATTTTTGACGTGCTTTGAACCTGCATTTAGACCGCGACGACCCCGTCATCCAGATAACCATTTCTACGTGTTTATTATATTAAATATGCACGTAAAAAATTTACGACATGTTTAATTTCCATTTGCATCAAATGCAAAATTCGCATATCTATTATAAAAAATCATTTGCATCAAATACAAATGAACTAAGGGCATGCATCTCCCAACTTCTCCCACTTGCACTCAGGATCATTTATCCAGAATGCAAGAGCTAACTGCATACTCTTTGCAGTTTTTTCCCTTACATCAAATGCATATTCTCCCTAACTTCTACCTATTACTTGACGAAGGTCTCACTCTGTGTGAGACCCTACAGCCTGACGCTACTATAGGTGGGGCTCAAAACCCCAGATGGCAGAGACCTCGAGCAAATAGGTGTCGTCCCTGTTTTGGTATCATACTTATGTGGTTAACTCATTGACATGAGTATTGTCGGGACCACCCTGACCGTATCCGTGATGAATATATCAGTTATAATCTTTTCGTCAAAACTATGCCGCTTAGTCAAGCCTAGGGTATGGTCAACTGTCAACCCTGCCATCTTGAACTTGGTTAGTCTCCATCGATCTTTAGTCAAATAATGTTGGACTTCTTCCAACATACTCTAGCCAGAGTTTTCACTAAAAAGATAGAACTAACACCGCGACACTAACTCCCATTGATCAGGAGAGACGAATCCTATCTTGGTCATTACTCTTCTTGCACGCTCAAATGTCACCCAACCAAAGATCTTTCAACGAGGCTTTTCCAAGGCTAGATCAGTGATCTAAGTGACACCGTTCACGTACAGGTTTGTACAATGACCTCAAATAAAAAAAACCAACTTACCTATTATGACTAAGAGTTATTATTGACAGATTGGTCAATCATAACCATATGATAACTCTTGTTTGGTCGTTCAGTGAACTCATTCTCCAATGAGCACATGTGTCTCGTCTTCGACTTCGCCAAGAGAAGCGACCACGAGATCATCGTCACCATTGCATGGTGAAGACTAAGACACAATGGTCTATCCAATGTGTCGATATCCATTTCTCGAAACATCTATGACCACGAACGTTTTAGACCTATGCTATAATCGGCCAAACACTTCTTCATGATTGAGATCTCCATCTTGATACATGTTTGACCTCGCATTAAGTCTCAGGACTATACCTAAGTTCTAATGAAGACTACATAATTATTAAACTTAGGTAGATTCTTACTAAACAGCTTACTGTTATTTTGAACAAGATGTTTGTACACTTACACATGGATGAATTTGCCTCGAGGGCATACCCATCTCTCAATATCTCCCACTTGCACTCAGGCATATTTATCCTAGTATCTCATACCGCATTTACACATACGTCTTTCTAGACTTCATATGGTAGAGCCTTTGTGAGTGGATCTACTAAACAGTCTATTGTATAGACTTAAGGGGTTCTATATATCTTTTAGACCACACTTTTGAATCTTATCCAAATAATTTTCTTGGTCTCTTGAAATCCATAATTAATGTCTTGCCTGGATCCATCCAGCTCATCGTACCTTATAAGAATAATCCAACTAATTTTACTGGTTATTTATTTGGTTCATGATCATTTCTGATAAAGTGTCAAACTCTTTGACCACTTTGTCAAACCATATGTACCGGCTCCTTGATGCCTCACATGATTTCATTCGCTCCCACTGACCTTGAAAACTCTTTGGCCGATTCATATAAGTTCGTTCTTCTAAATCATATTTAGAAAACAGACTATACATGAATGCTCCAGTTTTCCTGCTCGTCATGTGCATTTTTATCGAGTTTGGTCCGAGTAAATGTGTACATGTCTGTTGGCGAGACAGTTTCATCATAGTCCGTTTATAGGAGTTAGGATGATAACCGTTCCTAACCAACACAAGTTGTATTTCACTATTTTCTTTCTGCACCAATCTTCTATCTTGAAGATTTACTTGCAGCCAACTAAAAACAATTTCTTTGGGCACGTAAACTGAAGTCCATACCTTTTTTACGTGCACAGACCCTTTTTAGATTGCATCAAGCCATTTCTTAGAGTCACTACTTCGAATGGTGTCTTTGGAAGTTGACAAAGTCATCATCAACTATGATGTTTTACTCGACTTATCGTCTCACAAGACTCGAGTAACCTTGTGACTTCTTAATGATTAAATTGAGGAATATTATATGTATAAGGTTCTAACATAACCTTATCGAATACTTAGGCATTATTCTCTGGGTTTTAGCCCAGAACGAGGATTATAACTCGGAGTCACTAGCCATGTTTCGCACTAAGTCTAACAGAGTATGATTCATGCTCTCTAACACAGCGATGTGTTAAAAGTCTTGACCTGAGAGAAAATCTCTTTTTCTTTTAGTTAAGCAAGAGTTACATAGCTAAGTATTCGACTATTCGATCCGATCGAATCAGTTCAAATACTTCTGTCATTGTGTTCTCTTATTTTATTAGACTTCTGTTTCTTCAAGAACACATGTCGTAATATAATAAGAATACCTTATCTTGGCTTATTTAGACTTGGGTCTAGATACATCTGTATGTACGAGACTATGAGTTCACCAACTCATTCTCCCACTGTCTTACAAATGGAATTTCAGCCATCATACCTTTGAGACAAGATTCAAAAGTGTTTTTCGACTCATAATACGAGAGGTCAGACCCCTCCTTATGTGACTTATGAAGCTTAGTCTCTTTGGTACGGCATTGTCTATTTTTCCATATAATATTTGCTACTAACTTGCGTATACATATATTAACTCTTAATACAACATTGGTATAAATTATAATCACGTCAAAACATTTCTTCTAAAGTAATGTGACGACATTCAACAAGTGTGATATAAGTTCCGTATGGCCTCTAGACAACTTTTGTTCATTAGCCAATATGTGAGACTATCTTTGTATAACAATTATTCTGAAATTTTAGGCATCAAACATGTCGTATTTCCAGTTTCTCCTACTATGCCTTGTTTTATGATAAACCAAATATTCTATCTCAATGAATTTTCCTTAGTGCCTTCTCCTTTCTAAATCATATTTAGACTTTTCATATCCTAACATAAATATTAGCTGTGCAAGCATCACATGCATCCTAACACTTGAGCTTTACAACCTTAAGGAGACTCAACAAGTTGCTCGTCTCAAGATCTAATTTGGATACAGTGTCTTGCACTGCTCTTACACTCACCTTCGAGTCAAACGGTTTGATCGAAGTTTCAAGCCTTGCGGATTGAAACTGTTTTCCATACAGCCTTGAGGAGACTAAACAAGTTCTACGGAGAAACGTGCTTTAAACATCTGTAACAGCCAGTATTGAATAATACGTATTTTGTTTGTATTCTACTTTGGCCTTGTGATTTTCCGTATCAGTACTTATATACGTATTCTTATTACGTACATATTTTAATTAGCTTTCTATACTTGTAGTTATATATGTATTTTAATTAGCTACAACTATATGTAAATCTATTATTATATGATTTCATATGAATAATTATTTTGAATTCAAATTCAAATCTCCTTTCATAAACTCCTAGTAGACCTTTATCCATTTTAAATGGCAATGGATCCATACTCTAATTGCAATTAAAATTCTTGTTCTTTCCATCTTTCCCTAACATTAAAACCCTTCCATTTTACGAACCCCTAACCATGGCACAAACTCTCTCTACAAAAATAAAACAAAGCAATAATAAAACCCTAGCACATGCATTAGCCGCACACCCTTCATCCTATAATCAAACCAAAAACCCTTGGACCATCTTTCTCAGTTGTCATCTTCTCTCCCTTCTCAAAACCATACAAAAAACCCTAGCAGCTGACGTCCCCCCGCTTGCACTGTTGTGTGTGCAATGATATATATGATTGGGGGCGCGAGATTTAAATATTTATAACCGCAAGCGCACGGTGTTGTAGTATGGCTTGGGGTCGAACACGGGGAGGCGTGGTTGTGCTTGTGTCAGAAAAGAACCAATTCACCCTATGGTGTGAGCTAGCCCGAATCGAATGATGGTTTGTCACGAATCGTAGGTAAGAGCTTTAAACAATAATAAAGGAAACCTGGGACTTTGGTTTCCACCCTATCATATAATTCTCGCTAATACGGCCGACGGGTAGGATAACGATCGGAATTAGGGTCTAGTGGTGGGACGTTGCCTCTAAGAGTGATACCAGCGTCCCATGGGCCTGATATTCCGGTCGGTGCCCAAGATGATACGCCGGACTACCTGGGTTCGGTCAGTGGGCATTTCCATGTCTATTAACACTGACCGACTCTGGGAGCACTAAGCTCGCAACGATAACTCCCAACATCTCGTCCTGCCGTTCCCACGCACTAGGATTCGACGCCTACGCTAAGGGCGTGAGCTATGGCTAGCGAGTCAACTGCCAAGTTTATTACCCCTTGGCCCAACGGTCAAAGGCGGTCTTTTTCCCGTCGATGACAATGAAACACCCAGTGTAACCAATAGATTCCTAATCACTATCGATTTTCTAGTCCTATGGACGCATCAGGGAGAACCCACGAAGGGATTTCCACCAAAATCCCAGATTGGGAAACTACTCACACATATTAGCTAAAAGCCGATCTAAATGAAAATCGACCGTTAAAAACATAATCGGGCAATAGAAATGTAATAGTAGTAATGCAATTAAGATAATATCAAAGTTTGGTTAAGATCAGAAGACTTACAAATAACTAGAAAATTACAGCCGTCACAAGAGAGAAAAACAGTAAAAATTACAACTTCCCCCGTTTCTGGAAACCTAGGGTTTCTATATATAGAAAACAACATCACCCGATCGGGTGAAGAATTAACCGATCGGGTGACCTGCTTCGCTCTTCGACAGCGCACTTCATAATTTTACCCGGTCAGGCGACACGGTCGGTTGGCGGAAGCTGCTCATCGTTTGGATCTTGAGCACATCGGGTGAACCGATCGGTTGATAAATAAACCGATCGGTTGGAATTGTCGCCCAAAAGACAGAGACTTGCGACATTTTGGCACGGTCAGCTAGCCGTCGGGTGAGCTGTCCAGGTCGTGACTTGGGGGAAACGGCTACAGATGAACTGTTCGGGAGAAGATCACCCGATCGGTTGGATTTCAGCTCCAATTTCTCGAGAAGTTCCTCGGGTTGAACCGGTCGGCGAATCGGTGACTTGATGCTCGTGTTGCTTCAGCGGCTGTCCGGGTCGTGCACGCGTGCATCACCCGATCGGTTGGCTGTGTCCAACCGATCGGGTGGGGGCTGAAAGATGGCGATCTTCGTCGTTTGACCCCCTGGATCACGTGTGACTCCTCCCGTTGCTCCGAAGACTTACGATATCTTTGTTATATGTCCCCTATGCTGGAAAACTCCTGCAAACACACAAAAACACGGAAAAGTGAAGGAAAATGAGAAAACACGAGAAAATGGATACGAGACGGCGGAAAATAACGGAAAAACACAAAGAAGACGTGCGTGAATATATAAAATATACACACACGTCAAAATGCCCCAAGCTGTACCCTTCCTCGTCCTCGAGGAAGACGAGTGAGAGTAGGAGCTTGGAGGAAGAAAATAGAGAGAAAGAGAGAAAAAGAAAACTCTAAATCCTAAATCACCCGTTAGGGCCAACAAAATCAAAACCGCCACATTAAGCGAGCAAACGACAAATCACCACACTAAATCGATGAAAACGAGTCCAGACAAGTGCCGTGGGCCCACGTGGTGAAGCGCGAGTGAGTGTGGTCATGTGCTAGCAGACGGTGTCGCTATCTACATTGTGTAATAGGCTCCAAATACACAAATCCAAGAAATGACCCAAATATCGATTCGATTTAGAATAAAGCGACGAATATATAGCTCAAGCATGCATGAGAAGAGTAAGAATCGAAACGTATCATGCATCGGGGACTCCATAACTAGGAACTAGGAAATCACCTCACTATCGCCTAGATAATAGCTAGAAAGTCCATATTCCAAGTGTTTTCGAAAACGATGGGGGTTGAGATGATGTGGAGAAGAACACTCGGTGCAAACTCTCGCCTTCCCTTTATTCTCGGTAGGTAGGGAAATATTCACACGCATTTTTTTTGGGTTTTGGATATATGTATTTTTTTGGCTTTTGGATGTACATATATATATATATATATTCTTTCTTTTCTCTTTTCTTTTCTTTTTGGGTTTTTCTTTTCTCTTTTTTTTCTTTTTTGGATTTTTGGACTTTGGGGTATATACAAGTGTGTACTCTCCAAAGTGGGTGAACGGTACACGACGAGGGGATTTGCACCAAGTAAAATAAAAAAGAAATCGGATTCTAAATACATGGCCAAAGGAACTTTTTTCGCTAATCAGAGCATAGGCTAAATGGGTTATCATAGTCCAAATTGTGGAATCCCGACACATGCGAAATGAAGCATACGACATATAATTATATTCATGCGTACAGAAGCAGACAGGAGAAGCAAATACCACATATTCGAATCAACGCATGATAATCTAGGGGTCATTCCTCGGACAGGTATATAAATCGAAATCACAAAGTAGACGCACACCAAAAGCTAAGCACGACACACGACTCACATAAAAGCAAGTGGACCCACGATGGATGAAATGCAAGAGGACTCGGCTTCTAAGGTTAGTGAAAGTGAAAATCGAAGCCACGCTAGGTGTGTGTGTGTGTGATTTTAGTGGTAATTCATCATAGGGGTCATCTCTAGGAAAAAGAGATCAAGAGAGGAGAAGAAAAAAGAAAAACACGATGAAAACTACTCAAAACGAAGAAAAAGACCCAAATGACGTACGAAGTGCGACTCCCCCAAGCTGAAACTTGCTTTGCCCTCAATGCAATAGAAGTGAATGCGGGAGGGCAATGAAAATGGGGGGAATACACACCGACTCAAGAAGAAATGAAAAACAAGAAAAACACACATACGAAATTGAAAAATAAAGAAAATCACATCACACGACATATGAACAGAAAATAAAAGATAGAAAATCACACCACACAACATATATGACAAGCACACATAAAAAGAAAAACACACGACAGCACACAGAAAAATTAACTTCCCCCAAGCTAGACATGACAATGCTAGCGAGATAATATGATCATGAAAATGTAGAGATATGCAAGGGGGAGGTCAGAAAACAAAAAGAAATCAAAAAGCAGGAGAGGAATCGTCCTCGTCCTCCTAGGCAGAAGAAGTGGGGGATGCGGGGGAGTGGATGGGAGAAGTGACTGGTGTGCGGAGGAGTGGAGAAAGGGGTCGAGGTGATAGGTGGGTGGGTGCGGAAGAAGTGTGGATGATCGGTGGTGTGGAGGTGGTGATGGTGAGTGGAAGTGAAATGGAGACCAATGCGGTGGTGGATGGTGGTGGTATGGGGGTAGGTGGTGGAGAGGATGGTGGGAGAAGTAAACGTGATCGCACCTGCAATTTCTTGCGGCACACGTATCGGGTGATGGAAGTGGATGGTGATGGATCTATGGAGGTGGCGGCAGAGGTCGTGAGTGGAGGTGAAGTGGAGGGAAAGGATACGGTGGGTGCAGATGTAGTGGTGGGAATGGAAGTGGTGGGGATGGACGAATGTGAAGGTGGGGGTGAAGATCATCAAGGGGGTGAGGGTGGTGGTGAGTGGTGTGGTTGGGAGGAGGAGGTCCGTAGACATGCATAAGGATGCGGAGGATGGCGGCCACGTTCCTCTCAAGTGCAAGGAAACGTGGGTGAGAGAAGACGGAAGAGGATGGGACCGAGGAGGTGGAAGAGGAAGCGACAGCACGCAATGCAGCTAACTCATCCTTGAGATGGAGGCGAGTAGAGGCGGCTCGACGAAGTGAGGAGGTGGTGGTAAGTACCGGAGAGGTGGTGACGGTGGTGACCGGGATAGAAGCTAGGATGACATGACTAGGACCAGCCCCAGAGTCTCCCCGGGACGCAGGGATACCCTGCATGCCTAAGTGGGTGGTAGGGGAAGGTGGTCTGGGTGCGTCCTGGGGAAGGAATGAAGACGTAGCCCCCCATGAAACTCAGGATCGGGAGGGAATGTCCAATCTGCCACTAAAACGATAGACATGCGAGCAGGGTTGGGCAGAATGGTATTGGGAGCTGGAGGGTGTCCGTAATGAAAAGTGAAACGACCATCGGAGAAGGGCTTAATCATGTGAATATGCCGCAGGACATCGAGATCTAGACGTGAGGGTCCTGTGGCAGTAGGTAAATCTTGGGGGATGACAATGTTAAACTGGGGAGCTGAAGCTAAGATCGTGATAAGGCCCCGCAACAAAATTTGCCCTTAGCGGCGCGGCTAATCTCAAGAAGCTTGGTAACAAGCCAAGCACCGGCATGGATGTGAATGGTAGGGGCCTTAAAAGAAATCCCATCATCACCGCAAACAAAAGGAAAGGTCATGGCCCACAAAATGAAATGATCAGGGATGGTCACAGTACCTGACTCATCCCTGGGGAAAAACGTGCATGATATGATTCGGTGGGCCAGACGGAAGATGGGTTGAATGATGGAGGAGGCCTTGGCCTTACCTCGGGGATAGCAATCGTGCAGGGTGAGGCGGAACCAAAATTGATCGACGTCAAATTCGGGAGGATACCCGTAGGGACGGATAGCGTCGTCCCCAAGGATAGGGAAACCAAAGATGTTATTAATGATATTCAGGTGGGTGCAAATGGTTCTGTTACGGACGTGAAATATGACGATCGACCCCGACTCACAGACAAGTGTGGATAAAAATTCGAGTGTGAGGGAGGGGTAAGATACCGCGTGGGTGTTTAGGAAAGCTAACCAAACTAAATTGGCGAAGAGAGTCTCGACCTCGGTGAATACCCCGAGATCGATAAGCGTTTGTTCATGGGCAAATTTGGTCGATAGATGCCCCCTAGCATCAAGTCTATGATAAAAAATCTATGTGCTCCTGATTCCTAAAGCGGTAGCCACGCGGGCCCATCAATGGGTCCTCAGCTGGGATCATGGGTTGGGGTTGGGGTTGGGGTTGTGCAGGCTGTGCAGAAGGAGGGCATGGGTGTGGTGGATGTGTGGTCTTGCGTCTCTTGCGAGACGACCCCTCCTCTCGCATAATGCCCTTACCCTTATCTTTATCCCGGGCCATGTGAGTGTGTGTGAATGTGTGTATGCAAGATGTGATGAATGTACACACACAGAGGCAATCGAGCAAATAGAAATTGATAGGGCAAAATATAAAATTGAGCTAAGGAACGAAGTTACCCAGTAGAGTCGAAGATTCTTGCTCGTAGATGACCCGACGCAACGCAATATGAAGGAGTGTGAAGTCGCGGCAACTATTTTCAGCAAATTTCGAAAATGGGGGGAGTGCGAAAATTACAGTTTTGTGGGGGTAAAAATGAAAATGGAGAGGGGGAAATCGATGGAGGGAAGGAGATGGAGAGTGGAGGGAAGGATCTAAGGCGATTTGTGGTCGGTTGAGGGGAGATCGAGGCCGGTTGGAGCTTGGAGAAGGTGAAACAGCGAGGGAGAATCGAGATCAGGCCAGAGAGATGAACGGGTGAGGGCTTTGTGTATTTATAGGGTTTAAGTCGAACCGATCGAGTGAGTTTTCACCCGATCGGTTGACAATTAGGTCGAAAAAGTTGCTGAAAAGAGGCTACAGGCGACCCGATCGGTTGAGAACTCAACCGATCGGTTGGCCGCTTCACACTTTTTCCCGAAAGTTTAGTACATCTCACCCGGTCAGTCACACGACCATGCCTCGTATCAACCGATCGGTTGATGAAAATCCCAAAATTTCCGAGACTTCAGCCCAGCTCACACGGTCTTCCACCCGGTCTCACTTTGCTTCACCCGACCGGTTCACTGGAGAGCAGATATGTCCATTGTCTGATACGTCTCACCCGATCGGTTGAGTGGTCACCCGATCGGGTGAGGGCTTGTTTCCTGCAAAAATTAACAAATGGCCTAAGTCTCTCGAAGGAAGTTCCCGCGGCTGGATTTATTAATTAAAATAGAAAAAATAAAGATAAAAAATAATCTCAAAAACTAAGATAAAAGTTTAGAGCATGGGTTGCCTCCCATGAAGCGCTTTTGTTTAACATCGTTCGCTCGACGCCCATAGATATATTCAAGGTGGACGGGGGTGATGCCCTAAGATTGGCATCGCTTCAGATTCAGAGTTGGTGGCCTTTGGTGTCGTCGGCGATGACAAGTAAACTTTCTCGACGACCCTCCCTCCGTTGATGGAATCTGGAGGCTTCTCCCTTACGTTGGCGTCTACCGCCACTCTTTTCAGAATTCGAATTTCATCTCCGGTGATCCCCATGGGCTCTTTCCCTTTCCTCCTCGTCAGAGGAGCCTTTTGAAATCCGGAAGGGACCGTATGTGCCGCATCTGCTTTCCCAGCAACATCATCATTCTTCGGGCCGTCATGTTCTTCTAAGTCCCCAAGCTGTCGGGGGGATTCCTTGAAAGAATCTCCCAGGCCCCAGCTTCAGCTGCTCTTTCTTCTTCTAAATCCAGCATATTGCAACTTGGATCATCCGGGGGGTTGGGGTGCTTCATTGATAACCCTAGGTCAAACTCGACCTTTTCGTTGCCGACATTAAGGGAAAGCTTCCCTTTCTTCACACCTATTAAAACGCCGACAGTGGCCATGAAAGGTCGGCCAAGGATGATGGGGGTGTGCATATCTTCAGGCATGTCCATGACGACGAAGTCCCCTGGCACTTGCACCCCACTTACATTGACAGGTAGGTCATCGACAACCCCCACCAGATATTTGACCGATCGGTCTTCAAGCTGCAGGGTCATCCCGGTGGGCTCCAGGTCGCCTATCCCTATCCTCTTATACAGCGACAACGGCATTAAACTGACACTCACTCCAAGATCGACGAGCGCGCGATTGATCTTTACCTCCCCGATCGCACAATGGATAGAGAAGCTCCCCAGGTCTTTAAGCTTAGGCGGATTTGCTCGCTGGATGAGAGCACTACACTCCACCATCAGAATGACCTTCTCCTTTCTAGAACACTTTGTCACCAAATCCTTGAGGAATTTCGCGTAGGAGGGTATGGTCTCAATAGCATCAAGGAAGGGGATTTGCAAGCTTAGATCCTTGACCATGGCAAAGAATTTGCCGTACTTTTCGTCTATCTTTGCTTAGGACAGTCGTTCTGGAAAGGGCACAATGGGCTCGAATACCTTAAGGCTCTCTTCCTCGTCCTCCTTCTTCTTCTCTTTAGGGACTCCCTCCGGAGTCGAAGTCTTTGGCAATGAAGCACCGTTGTCATTGGTTTTTTCAATTGGTCACTCTACGACCAACGGTACTTCTGGTTCCTTGGTGGGCACTCTGGTAGGAATTTGTGTTCCGCTTCTCAACACGATAGCGGACACATTCGCATGCTCATGCGTGAGTGCCAAAGTCTGGTTTGCTCCCCTGGGGTTCACTTCCGGTTATGGCAGTAATAGACTTTGCGACCTTAAAAGGTTTGCTACCTGTAACCCCAGCTGGGTTACTTGGTCAGTGAGAGCCCTCTGCCCCATTTCCAGCTTCAAATTTATCTTCTTTTGGTTCGTGATGTACTGAGTCAAGAGGGACTCGACCGGGGAGATGACCCGCTGCTGCTGGTGGTGAATGGGTTGCTGGTTCTTCGGGGGATACTGCTGCTGCTGCTGATATTATTGCTGCTGATACTGTTGCTGATGAATGGGCTGCTGATACTGCTGCTGCTAAACCCTAGGCGGCTGATATATCTGTTGTTACTGCTGCTGAGGCGGTTGCTGAAACGGTGCCCGGTAGCCAAGATTGGGGTGGTTCCGGTTGTTTGGAGAATAGACCGGATTCGAGCTCGTCCTAGGTGGATATGGCGCATTACACGTAGGGTTGAAGAATAGCGCACTCACTTGATCCATCGGTGGTGAAATGTCTCCACCCTCGAAGTCTCCAAGGACTTCAGACTCCACCACCAAAACTTGTTATGTGCCGGCACCGCCAGATCCTACCATGAGCGTAGAGATCTGGGTCGACAGTAAATCAAATTTACTGGACAACTTGTCGACGTCGTCGACTATATGAATTCCTCCAGATCGGGGTGTGGCACGCTCATCGCACCACCGCTCATTGTTCGATGCCATATTCTCTAATATGTTCCTGGCATCTTCTTCACTTCTGGACATGAAGGACCCCCAGCCGTGGTGTCCATTGAAGACTTTAAATCATCCCTCAATCCGTTGTAGAACAGATTAATTATCTGCCACTTGGGAGCTCGTGATGAGGGCATCTTCACTGCATTTCTTTAAATCTTGTCCAAGCTTCATGCAAGGACTCGTGGCTGGCCTGGGAGAAGGAGGAGATCTCACTCCTTAGCTTCATGGTCTTCCCCGGAGGAAAGAACTTAGTCAGGAAGGCGTTCGAAAGCTTCTCCCAAGTGTTGAACGTATTTGGGTCCTTCCCCTAAGCCACAACTTGGCCTTGTCCCGCAGAGAGAAGGGGAATAGCTTCAGACGGATCACCTCAGTTGTGACACCATTTATGCGGAAGGTGTCACATTTCTCCAAGAAGGAGTCCAGATGTTCGATGGGGCTCTCCATGGGTGCCCCCAAGAATTGATCCTGCTGGATCAACATCACCAAGGACGGCTTGAGCTCGAAGCTCTGCGCCGTAATAGCAGGAGGACGGATGGCGGAGGTGGACTCAGTTGATGGCATCGAGTACTCCAGCAGAGATTTGTGAGGTGGGGTGTTCTCCCCCATGGCTTCGGACTCTTCTCTTCTTCTCTTTTCTGCGGCCAGACGCCTTAGGGTGGCGTTTATCTCAGGATCAACAGGAATCAAGTCGTCAAGACTCCTTGTGTTCCTGCGCATTAGAAGCAACAAACACTCGTGAAGCAAAGGTGGGAAAGAAACAGATAAAAATAGAAAGTAAAAATTAGAAAATGAAAGATGAAAAAGGGGAATGCGAAAATTATTGGGGGATAGGGATATGAGCTAGACTCAAGGGTTCATAAGGTCCTAAAATAACAAGCACGTTGCCTCCCCGGCAACGGCGCCATAAAGCTTGACGTCCCCCCGCTTTCACTGTTGTGTGTGCAATGATATATATGATTGGGGGTGCGAGATTTAAATATTTATAACCGCAAGCGCACGGTGTAGTAGTGTGGCTTGGGGGTCGAACACAGGGAGGCGTGGTTGTGCGTGTGTCAGAAAGGAACCAATTCACCCTATGGGTTGAGCTAGCGCAAATCGAATGATGGTTGGTCACGAATCGTAGGTAAGAGCTTTAAATAATAATAAAGGAAACCTGGGACTTCGGTTTCCACCCTATCATGTGATTCTCGCTAATACGGCCGACGGGTAGGATAACGATCGGAATTAGCGTCTAGTGGTGGGACGTTGCCTCTAAGAGTGATACCAGCGTCCCATGGGCCCGATATTCCGGTCGGTGCCCAGGATGATACGCCGACTACCTGGGTTCTGTCAGTGGGCATTTCCATGTCCATTAACACTGATCGACTCCGGGAGCACTAAGCTCACAACGATAACTCCCAACATCTCGTCCTGCCGTTTCCACGCGCTAGGATTCGACGCCTACGCTAAGGGCGTGAGCTATGGCTAGAGAGTCAACCGCCAAGTTTATTCCCCCTTGGCCCAACAGTAAAGGCGGTCTTTTTCCCGCCGATGACAATGAAACACCCCGCGTAACCAATATATTCCTAATCCCTATCGATTTCCTAGTCCTATGGACACATCAGGGAGAACCCACGAAGGGGTTTCCACCAAAATCCCAGATTGGGAAACTACTCACACATATTAGCTAAAAGGCGATCTAAATGAAAATCGACCGTTAAAAACATAATCGGGCAATAGAAATGCAATAGTAGTAATGCAATTTAGATAATATCAAAGTTTGGTTAAGATCAGAAGACTTACAAATAACTAGAAAATTATAGCCGTCACAAGAGAGAAAAACAGTAAAAATTACAACTGCCCCCATTTCTGGAAACCTAGGGCTTCTATATATAGAAAATGACAGCACCCGATCGGGTGAAGAATCAACCGATCAGGTGACCTGCTTCGCTCTTCGGCAGCGCACTTTAGAATTTCACCCGGTCAGGCGACACGGTCGGTTGGCGGAAGCTGCTCGTCGTTTGGATCTTGAGCTCATTGGGTGAACCGATCGCTTGATAAATCAACCGATCGGTTGAAATTGTCACCCAAAAGACAGAGACTTGCGACATTTTGGCACTGTCAATTGGTCGTCGGGTGAGCTGTCCGGGTCGTGACTTGGGGGAAACTGCTATAGATGAACCGATCGGGTGAAGATCACCCGATCGATTGGATTTCAGCTCCAATTTTCCGAGAAGTTCGTCGGGTTGAACCGGTCGGCGAACCGGTCACTTGATGCTCGCGTTGCTTCAGCGGCTTTTCGGGTCGTGCACGCGTGCATCACCCGATCGATTGGATGTGTCCAACCGATCAGGTGGGGGCTGAAAGATGGCGATCTTCGTCGTTTGACCCCCTGGATCACGCATGACTCCTCCCGTTGCTCCGGGGACTTACGATATCTTCGTTATGTGTCCCCTATGCTGGCAAACTCCTGCAAACACACAAAACACGGAAAAGTGAAGGAAAACGAGAAAACACGAGAAAATGGATACGAGACGGCAGAAAATAACGGAAAAACACAAAGAAGACGTGCGTAAATATATAAAATATACACACACGTTAGCAGCTCTGTGTTTCTCCTTCCTTCTGTAGACAGCCGCAACATCCCCGTTCGACTCTCTACCGACGATCCCTCTCCGACTGCCACACAACCATAAGCCAAAAACCCAACTGCTCCTCCCCGCTGCAACCCCTGCAACACCACCCGTAACCACCTAGCACCCACGTCCTCCTCCCTCCGGCCACCTGCAAATGCCGCAACCCCAAATACCCCTCCGATTGCAGCCTCCGACCTCCATCTCCCACAGCCACCCAGGCCACATCTCCGACCCTCCACACATATCCATCCAGCAACCTCAGCCTCCTCCGACCTCTGTCACCGCCCCTCCGACCAAACCCCAAGCCAGCAAGCTCACGCCGTTCGACTCCTCCTCCACTTCCCTTCCGCCTCAGCGACCCCGACGTGCCACCATTCCATCGCCAGCGCCTCAGGCGACCCACATGCAACCAGTCCAACACCGCACACCCAGTCATCGCAAAACCGCAGCCGTCCAGTTCCAGTCGCCACTCCACGTCGTAGCCGTTGCCTCCGACCTGTAAGCACACACAAGAGGAAGACACAAACATGTAAGTTTCATAATGTTAGTATTAGTTAGTTTCATTAATAGTAGTTAGTAATATTAATAATGTTAATTAGTTCTGTTAGTTTTAATATAAATAATATTAATAATAGTTAGTAATATCAGATGCTTGTTAATAAGTTAATATATATATGTAGATGTCCTGTTAGTTCTTTTGTTAAAAGATCAATATGTTACTATTACTATGATGTTAATATAAAATGTTAGTATTATGTAACAGTTAGTAATGATAACAAAATATTAGTTAGTAATATAATAATATTAGTATTAGTATGAATACCAACACAAACAACATGTTGATTTAATAAAAAAAATGTTAGTAATAGATGTTTTGTTATTAGATTAATATTTACTAGTATGTTATAAATTTGCATGTTAGTTCAGTTAGTATGACAGTTAGTTTATTAGTATTGTTAATATATATTGGTTCAGCATAATAGCATGCTAGTTATAATAATGTTAATATAAAATATTGGTTAGTATATTAAGATGTTATATTAATAGGTTAATTAGCATGTTAGGTTAATAATATTAGTTTAATAACATAAAAACAACGTGATAGTAGATGATGTTAGTAATA
>JAULAV010006890.1:0-25001 GCA_030789695.1 Scilla litardierei | reverse complement strand
TCTGCTGGCTGCGCATCCCTTTCCCTTTGCCTGTTTCTTTGTGACTCTGTGTCATGCCTCATGCACTTATACTTATCTTATTAGATAATGGCTGCTTGTACACTTGTGTTATTATTATTATTATTATTATTCGTGCTAACCCTTTTTTGCAGTAACTCGACATTGGACCGCAGGTATGATCCCCTGTCTAGCGATTTAACTTTCATTATGATACTTAGTTACATGCCATATTTCTCTTGTCTTGTCTTGTGGTTTGATAACCTTAGGACGGTGTTCCAAATCCAAGTTGGTTCCTACTGGGGAACGCATTGACGTGCTCCTCCATATTTTTCAGGTAGCAGTGGCAGCATGATTGGTGATGACTTGGAGTGGGTTCAGGAGTAGAACTTGGTGTGAGCTGTAGCTGTGTAGTGTGACCTGGTTGTCTTGGGAGGTATATAGTGGCGGTGTATGTGTGGTGGTGTACTTGGACTATGTTTGTAAATGAAAGTTGTTATAAAAATTTGTTGTTGTTGTTCTATGTTATTTATGAGGTGTTTGATATTATAATGAAGCTGCACTTGTACTATCCCAGCATGTGCGCAGTGGCCTGCTTATTCTGTTTCTTCTTTCTCTCTCCCTTCTCCTTTCTCATCACCCCCTCTCTTCAGGATACTTGGGTTAAAAAAATTTTAAATACCGAGTATTCTGGGGAACGGGGCGTGACAAAAATAAAAGAAAATAAAACTCTAAAAATGATTTAGAAAGCCAATTGATCTACGTGCACCGTACATGCAATTTAATGAAATGAACTAAAAAATTCTTAAAGAGATGAAGCTAAGAACTTACAGTTGGGTTTTTTTGGGAATATGCATGTTCTTTGTTAGCTCTAAGACATGGTAATACCCGATCCTGGCTTGTTTTGCAATACAAACTTTGTCATGTTTCTTCTTTCTCATCTTGTTCATAGTTCCAAGAAAGTTTCGACAATTGCCTTTATTGTTGCGTAAGTTTGAAACGTGTGATGAATGAGCTTGCTATGTTCCATGTTAGCTGGATGTATAGGCTATACGGCAAGTTTGTATGTGACTTACATCAATGAGTTAGGATTCTCTACTTTCATTTTGGTTTCACTAGTTATGTCTTGGTTTTATTGAGTTTAGGTCCAAAAATGTCATGTAGTCATGGTTTTCCTATGTTTCAGACGAAACATATGGTCATGGTTTATGTAAGTTTCCGATGAAATATGTCAAAACCTAAGAAAATTCAAAATAAAGGACTAAAATGGGAAAAACTAATGTTCGCAGTTATCAATAATGTCACCTCTAATTTTCATTACTATATGAAATCCATAAAGCTTAAGCTATCATAGTTTGATGTATTTTCAGCTGACTTCAATTGTAGTTTCAATTTAACTTTGAATTGATGACTTCCACGGTTGGTTGGATTAATATCTGTTAACTGGTCGAGGAGTCAAGTTGACGTCTCTAAATTAACTTCATATGTGATTAGCTTAAGATACTCTAAATTAACTTCATATGTGATTAGCAGATACTATTGTATATAATCCTTAGGCGCTACATATGTGATTAGCTTAAGATATAGACAGTCTTAGTGGTTATAGACACTTAGTGTTGTGCCCAAAACCACCTGCTCCCACCATAGAGATGGAGAAGGACGATGCACCAATGCAACATGATACATAGGATTGTCAGAGATATAGGACAAAGATCAACAAAACACAAGAAACAAACAAGAAGCAATAAGGAAATTGCTTTTAGGCCGTCAAATGACCAAGGGGGAACATGAGATTTATTACGAAAGGAAAGAACAATACAACTCTTCTAAGCACACAATGATCTCTCCAAAAGATCACGCTACAATATCTCAAAGTTGGCTCTCACAATGGTGGCTCTCTCAAAGGTCCAATAATGACCCACACGAAACCCTAACCTAAAACCCCATATTTATAACCCTAAGTTACAATAGGTGTCATCATTGGCTAGGAATTTCTAAGGATACGGATTTTGACAATTATGACATCAATCCAATCACCAGTGTACGTAATTAATGCTATCGTACCCTAGTGGGCCTTCCGTCGCATCCCAGTGGGCCGCAACTCAATGTGCTCCTTTCAACCGAGTAAGATTCCTTTGTACCGAATGACCGAAGTGTCGAGCCATGCGTACGAGTATTCGACCATCGAGCCACCACCATAATCGTCGACCGAACATGGACTCTAACCGAGTTACGACCGAATGACTTAATGCTGAGCGATCGACCTTCAGACTCAAACTGACGACCAATTGACCAACTGTGATGTAGAAGACCAAATGCTCAGCATCCTCGTATCTGACTTGTGCAGAGTCAGATAGGTTGAATCTGAGTACAGTCGAGTTATCTCTGCACAAGATAACACGTTTGTACGACCCATGCTTCTCCTGTGCCGAATCAAGCCAACTTTCACACTTAGAATTTTAGACTTTATAATTTAACCTCCAATGTCCAAACAAAACCTTTGCATCAAACAAAACTTGGCAAATATTTTAAACTAAAAGGGAACCAAATTGAAATTTATCCCAAACCTAGGCGAATCTTTTAAACTAGGAGGGACCCAAATTGATATTTATCTCTAACATTGGCTTATAGTTGATGTTATTAGGAGCTTGGCCCCAAATTACAGAGCCCAATAAACTCGATTGGTTCTTCATAACTGACCTTATTTTGATGTAAGAAGTCCAATATTTGTTAATGACACACATTTTTGTTGGATAAGGATGAGAATTCCTTATACTTGAGTTTAAAACCTATAAGTGAGATGTATGTTTACCTAAGATGGTCTTAAAGAACAAACTGAACTTGGTACCTAAATCATATTGTATAATCATTATTCATGATCTTTGTATACACCGATATAATCATATCTGACATTTGTATCATAATCATGGTGCGCTAATGGAGGATGATGTAGCAAAACTGCTGAAAATAGCATGTATGACCTTCATTCGAGGCATTTTTGTTACTCTTTCTATTTGTGTTTTTGTCTCCCGATCTCATAAGCTCAGACCGTGTTTCAAATATCGATCTAATATCTGTAATATCATGTGCTATTGCGGCTATTTAAGATGTCATAACCGATTTACGTCTTTGATAGCTAAGTTTCTAATATTGAACCCAATTATGGATTAGTACAAGATATAACCCGATATTTCTACAACTATTACGGTTTCAAATATCGGTCAATATTTGTTATTTTTTAGCTAATGTGTCTCAATTGAGTAAGGTCAAATCCAACCTGACAACACCCTAAAACCTTTAAATATTTTTGCCTTAATTTTGTTTATTTTTTCGGCCTTTCTTCTGCTCGAACAACGACAACTTTGTAGGTCTCTCTTGATCTCATATTCGACTTGATTCCACAGACCTCTCCCTTATTCTCTCTTAATGTCAATCTCAACTATGCAACTCTCTTTCTCTCTATCTCATTCTTGACTCAACTGCACAACAATGTCCTCCATAGTCACTCTTGTTCTTTACACTACACCATAGTGACATCAGTGATGACATTAACACTGATTAAAATAGTAAAGATAATAACATCAACAATGAAATCAATGAGCAAGACTCTTGAAAAAGGTTAGTAATTTTCATTCATTCATTCATTTCTTTTTATACATGATTAAATAATTTTTTGACCGCCATAATGTACTCGAAAGCACATTTTGATTGAAAAAAAATACTTATTTCTTTTTTAGTCAAAAATTTGTTTTGCTGATAATTGCTTCTTTCTAGGGTTTAACATTAATATTTTTCTATTAATTTATGTTTATTAAGATTGCCATATTGGATACAAATTACTAAAATGGATACCTTTTTAGATATCTTGATTTTTTAAAATAGATACAAATTACCTTACTAGATCACGAATGGCATGATTTGCATATTTGAGTTCAATTGATTTATTTGCCCAAAATATGGAACTAATTTGTAGCACTTATAATACTATTTTGGCGATCTTAGTTATGTGAAGAAAGTATATAAGTATTGACTAGTATCTTCTTATTGTTGTTGTCTTATTTGGGATCTGTTATTTTAAAGTTTTTGGTAATAATTTTTCATATCATAATTTTTGAGGCAATGCGTTGGTTTTAGAATTATTTATGTTCTTTGATGGCTTAGTTCCTTTCTTGTGTAATTTAAAATCATGTGATGAATGAATTCCTTCTTAATTGTTGTTTGAGGTTTGTTATAAGAACTACTGTATGTTTTGAATCGAAAAATTGTTGCTAACATAGATACTGTGATACATTTCCTTTTGAGTATGCATCGTGGCATCATGTGGATTGAATTCAATTTTTCTTATACATTTTATTTGTTAATCTTGTTCAATGTCTATTATTTGATATTTACAGAATATGACCTGTGGAAATGTCATCCGAAGATTCATTGTTTAATGAAAATGTGTAGATATAAGAATACAATATACATTCTTTTATGTGAGTTCATATAGTTTATATATAAGTTGATTTGAACATGGAACACATGTAACTTCTATTTTTAACGTCTGAAATAATACTCCTATATTTAATTAGTATTTTAGATATCCACTATCGATATCATATTTTTAAGGGAGATACGAGACCGATAGTTAGAACAGGGAGCTTAGCCTTGCTGATCCATACTCATTCATGGTAATTTCTTATTCGATCCCATATAGGCTACTTATGTTAGAAAATTGCAAAGTTTCCTTCCATTTCTTGCCCGAATGCTATTATTGCTTCAAGAAATTAATTAAGATTCATTCCGAATGACTCTTATGGCTGGAAGTTAATATCCCATAAAATGGAAGGAACATCTTCCTGCTAACGCCCCCCCCCCCCAAAAAAAAACAAAAAAAACAAAAAAAATGTTCTTATTCAATAGTACTGGAAATGGTTAACAATAACTGATGAATGCTGACGCTTGATGAAGTTTAATTATGCCATCAATGATTAGGAGTTGAAACATTGGTTTAGCTTTAAGCATGTTTCCTTTTGTTTAATATTGTCAATTCTTGTGCATACTAAATCAATACAAAGACGTTGTCTTTGATGGAGAAGTTCAGTTTAAAGTCACAAAGAAGATCTCATGCAAAATTTTTAATGTTGATTAATTTTATTGTAGACACTACTACTTATAGGAGCACTGAAAAAATAAGATCATGTATGCTAGTTTTCGAGAAATATCAGCACAGACAAGGTATTGGAGGCTTTGGCAATTTTCAAAAGCCTAACCTTGCCAGTTCTTCTTTTATTATGGATCTTAATTTATCCCCTGTTCTTAAATAAGTAACGTAAAATTGACAGGAAACGCTTGTGTAATGGAGTTGCTGGCAGAGCCCCTATATGTTGTGTCTCAGAATTTGCCTCTCATTACATTATGGTTAATAGCTAGAACTGTGGCGAAACTCCGCTTACATTTTCACGGTCCCAAGCCCAGATAGAAGGGGAGTGTAGTGTAGGCATGTGTTAAGGCCAAAATTAACCGAGACAGTTGTCAAGTTGACATAGACTCGAGATGCTAAGTCAGAGCATCGTCAGCAGTTGTAGTGGGACCCTCGGTTGGAAGAACCTGAGTCGACTGATTGTAGTTGGAGATGATGCGACCTACGATCGACCTTCGGGCGATGATTATGTAGATCGTTCAAGGTTAGGAAGCTCGACGTCGACCATCGGCGTTTGATCGATGATCGTCGATCTGCACCGCAAGGACTCGTTAGGAGGGTCGGATCTAGGTTCCGACACAAATCCCCTCCGATGCTTAAGTTACTACGAAACTTAAGGAAGAGAGGGAGCTTGGTGCAGCTGAGATCGACCCCACAGAGGTTCGTCTCAAGACTAGCGGTGCAAGCTCGAATATAAGAATTGTATGCTTAGAAGATAGAGTTCTATGTTTTAGACCTTGTACCTTGAAGGTGGATCCTTTTCATCTATTTATAGATGTTCATAGTCCCTTTGGAGACATTAAGGAGATCACGGTCGTCCATAATGAGGCCACGATCTTCCCCTATTAATAGCAATAAATGTTGCGCATGTCTTCGAGATTCCCGGGCCCGCATTAAATGCCACGTTCAAGTGAGGCGGACCCAAAGGTCGATTGGTCATTTGTGCGCTGACTGAGTTGTCATCAGGCTTCTTTGGTGGGCCTGGTGAGCTTTATTCATCTGTCGACCGAGTTGTCTCGAGTGCCTGACCAATGACTCAACAATGATCCCCGTCGCACGACCTTGAAGGATCCATCTGCTGAAGTCAAACAATGTTACATCGCATTTAATGGGGCTCGACAGTTGAGAAAATAGCACTTGAGTTCTAGGTGCCAAAATGCCCACCTCGTCGATTCAGATGATCTGTCGGTTCGAAATCCAAGACATTCTGGGTTCTTGGATCCTTGACACATGTTCCATCATACGGTTGTGGCCTCGCTCATATATGACGGTTCCAGCGATGGAATTCGGGAGGATCGTCTTCATTCTCTCGATTTAGATTTTCCTTCTCTCGAAAGCAGGCTTCGTCCTCCATCTCTTTCTCTGGAAGAAACGTGGTCACAGCCATTCAGAAGAATCGGGAAGGGGTCATGGAGCCAGGCTTACTGGCGAATGTGAGGTCCAAAGTCAAGGCCAGCCAAATCTTTGTGCTTTAGATGAGACTATGTTCGTCTTGATTATCAAATCAGGCTGCATGTGAGGGACGCGAGGTCTCACCATCCCGGCGATCGGGAGGCGGGGGTTTATGTCAAAGCCTTCGAACGGGGCCTTCGGTTTCCCATGCATTCCTTCTTGTGGTACTTCCTGTGTACCTTGAACATTTCCCTCTGCCAGTTGATGTCGAATGCCATCGACATGTTGATGGACTTCATAGTTCTGTGTGTGATGAAGAGAATTGAACCATCACTGTGTCTATTCAACCACTTCTTCTCGATCCATCCCCTTAAGACCCCAGGTGGTATATAATAATGGCCCGCCGAGGCAGGAAGCTGCTGGAAGATCTTCCCACCTCCAATCCCAAGTGGAAAGAAGAGTTTGTGTTTGTGGTCTTGCAGGGGGGAGGCAAGCTGCTGCACTGGTTGGGGCGGCCCTGGTTTGGGGCCTGTAGAGTATAAGCCGCTGACCGTCGAGGAAAAGAAAGCCGTCGACACTCTAAAGAGCCTGCCAGAGGGCATGAGGTCGACCGAGTGGCAGTGGTTGGACGACGTGTTACGCCGGACCGTATGGACGAAAGGTTAGTTCGACCGTGCTCACCAATTTTTCGACCGTCATTACTCGACCTAACTCGTTTGTTGCTCTGGCAGGTATGACCAGCGTGGATTATCAGGTCATCCCGCGTTGAGGGAAGCGGTCGAGGCTTCCATCGGAGAGGCAGACGCGAGAATGTTGACACCTGGCACCGACCCAGCTGAGATCGATAGCCCAGCCATCTGGTGATCGACCCATGGTCGTCGAAGGGGTGGATCTGGTGGCCCGTCCTCAACAGAAGAAGAAGAGAAAGGGGTTCGCCTTCGAATTTGAAGTGGTTGCACTGGAGGGGTCAAGAAGACACGGAAGCTCATTCTCAGTGACTCGTAGCCATCTCGGTCGAACGTAGCTGCAGAGCAGGTCTCCCAGCTAGGGAGTGATTCTTTTCACAAGGAAGATTCAAGGGAGAGTCAAGTTCCACCAGATCTCCTCGTGCACCAGGACTCCTGGCCTTTCGGGGGTCTGTTTCCCTTCGTAGGGTTGCCTGAAGAAATCCCTGTGGAGTACATGCCGATGTTGCTAGAGGGCCTATCTCCTCAGGCCCCCTTGACTGTTCCGAGGAGGAGCTCGTCAAGGCGAGGTTTCCATTGAGGCGTGATGATTCTGCTCTCCTTGAATACGGGACCGACTCCCGCATCGTCGGGAATGCAGCCCTTCCATGGGACAGGGCTGTCGTGAAAAGGGTTGATTATGAGCAGCTTATGTCAATAGCCGTTCATGCCAGCGTCCACGTAATTATCGTTTGGGCCTCGATCGATGCTGATATAATCGTGCAAGCTGACCATTGAATGTTGTGTGCAGGCTCTTGTGGTGACCGCGACGCTGTGTCGTTGAGCTCCGGTGGTGGCTGATCATGGTGTCGCCCTGGAGGCCGTTACGTCGAGAGTAGAGAAGTCCCAGGCCGAGCTAAAAAAAACTCAGCATCCTCTACAAGACGTGGTTAGACCGCATTTGCAAACTCGAGCATGAGCTAATCGAGTCTCGTAGGAGGGAGGTTGAACAGATTGCCTCAAGAGAGCGAGAGGAAGACGCTCTGCTGGAGGAGAGAGTCGAAGCCGAGGTCATTACAGAGAAGGCGATTCGGGGTTTCACAGGCTCATTTCCCAACTTTGACAAGCTATATAAGCAAGGTTTTGAGGGATGCCGATTGGAGATGAAGAACTGATTTCCTGACCTCTCTGCAGAGATCGATGAGGTCGTGGTGATATTTTCGGACCTCGGCGATGACGAGTCGAGCCAAGGCGATGACGAGTCGAGCCGAGGCATGGAGGAGTCAGCACCCATGGACGAGACTACCACCATGGCTGGCGACGAAGCAAGAGCAAGAGCTATGGGGCTCCAGAGTCTACAGTCGGGCTGGATGGAGATCAAGGGCGTGAACGGCCGCTGTAAGATCTCGGCGCTTTAGTTTTAGGCCTGCTTGTAGAAATTTTTGAATGTATATAGGGGGTGATGAAAACAACGTTTTGCAATGGAAAGTTACATGAGAATTGGCATGTGTATCCTTATATGCCATTGCCTCTCTTTGTTTGTTGTCGCTCACGCCTCATGGTGTTCTTAATGCCTGATGGTCCCTTTCGATGGGTTAGGCATTGCTTCGGGGTAATCGAGGATAGTCCATCGAACCATATTTAGAATTTGACCACTATCTTCCATGGTGAGGGAGAGCTTCACCTGACTCATGGTTGACAAAATGGGAATTTTTCGGTGGCGAAGGGGTGGCCCTTCGACTTATGCCTGAAGATGTTCTGTAAGAGTCGTTCATCGGCGAAAGGATGTCCCTTTGAATTATTGCTGAAAATGTTCTGGGAGAGTCGTTCAGTGGCAAAGGGGTGGCTCCTTCAACCTATGGCTGACGCTCATTTTTAGGAGAGTCGTTCAGTGTCAAAGCGGTGGCCCTTCGAATTATGGCTCACGCTCATTTTAGGATAGTCGTTCAATGACGAAGGGGTGGCCCCTTCGACTCATAGCTGATGCTTTAGGATAGTTATTCAGTGCTAAAGTGGTGTCCCCTTTGACTTACGGTTAACGCTCATTTTAGGAGAATCGTTCAGTGTTGAAGGGGTGGCCCCTTCGACTTTCGGCTGACGCTCATTTTAGGAGAGTCATTCAGTGGCAGAGGGGTGGCCCCTTCGACTTATGGTTGACGTTCATTCAGGAGATTCGTTTAGTAGCGAAGAGGTGGCTCTTTGACTTATGGCTAACACTTATTTTAAGAGATTCGTTCAGTGGCGAATGTGTGGCCCCTTCGACTTACTGCTAACGATCATTTTAGGAGAGTCGTTCAGTGGTGAAAGGGTGGCCCCTTTGACTTATGGCTGACGCTCATATTAGGAGATTCGTTCAGAAGCAAAGGGGTGGCCCTTCGACTTACGGCTGACGCTCGTTCAGGAGCCAATTGCATCAACGTAAGTTTAGTTTTCCACAACCTCTCTAGGATCCGATCTTTTTCTAGGGGAGTTTTGATGGGATAGTTTTTGTAGACTTTATGAAGGCTTATGGAAGCGAAACTTTATTCGATAAAAGAGACATGCTTTATTGATGAAAATAATAGAAAAAAACTAAAAAGGCATACATGTGTATTTCAACCGACGTCGGTGCTGTTGATGTTCATTGCCCTTTTATTCGCCTCAAGTCTTATATGGCTCATTAGTCGACCACATTGGTGACATGCGATCCCGTCATCTTGTCCTTCTGCTTTGAGGATCCCTCCTTGCTGGGTGGATCATTAGCCAGGCCTTTGTGGTGTCCTTGCTTAACCAAGGCATCGATCGCTTTTTTGAGAGTTTAATAATCATTGGTGTCGTGCCCATAGTCGTTGTGATATTTGCAGAATTTGAGGTCATCCATCTTCTTGTATTTACCTTTTTTTGCTGCCTCAGCTCTTCTCGTGGGGCATATACAAGAACTTCTACCTTTGGGGAAACCGGTTTAGCGTAGGAAGGACGCTCTTTGCTTCGAGGGATCCTCGCCATGGGCCTCTTATCTCGGGACTCCTGGCGGGGGGGGGGGGGGTCCCGAGTTTGGTTTCTCTCGCCTCGTGTCTCTGCGGCAGGATGGGGTGCTCTTTGCATTAGCTTCCGCTGATTCTTTTGCCTCCTCAAAGGAAGTGAACCAATATGTTATATTGAGCTTCTCTGCGAGGGTGTTGGGGAGAACTGGTGAAGGGCCCTCCTGAGATGCTTGTTCCAGACCGCCTGAGTAAGTGCCGCTATGACGGTCACATCCGGTGTCTCTTCTACATCGAGCCTCTCATCGTTGAATCTCAGGACGAAGGCTCGGATTGACTCATTCTTGTTTTGTTTGAGTGAGAAAATGTGGGACGACTTCTTCTTCGGACGTCATCCTGCAGTGAATTGCTTGCAGAATATTTCTGCCAATTTGTCGAACGAGCCGTGTGGTAGCCCTTCGTACCAGCTTTCTGCCCTCTTTATCAGGGTGGCATGGAAAGCTCTACAAAGGTATGGCTCGTCGGCCCTGTGTAGTAGCATGACATTCAAATGCTTATGAATGTACGACCATATGTCGCCTCTGCCATCATAAGCTGGTAGAGTAGGGAGCTTGAATTTTGGAAGAAAAGGAGCAAAGATGATATTCTCCTTCAGGGGGGTCTTCCGAATCGTAGATTGGACCAGTACGAATACTCATGCTCCAGGCTACGAGAAGTTGGCTCCTAAGGATCGATTCATGATCTCTTCTCTCCGTGCAAATCCACATGTAGGGTTTAGTAGGTTATAACCTGGAGGTGCCCCATATATTACCTAATCTAGGATGTTGCGGGTTGCCGCCCAATAATTGGAGTGGGTAGGTTCCCCCTGGAGAATGAAAGCTTGATTATCGATTCCTGCTCCATTGTATTGGTGGGCTGGGAGGGTCGAATCGTGGAGGTTAATCTCTGCCCTTGGGTCCCCCCAGATCTCGGAGGAATGCTGAGCCCCGTGTTGGCGTCAGGTGCTTGTTTGGAGGAGGCGACGACTCATTTACTGGGGATGGGCTCCCCATGTTCTGGCATATTAAAGTCGCCAATGCGCCTAAGCTCCTATCGATCTGCTTGGTGAATTGGGTGAACTCTTTTTGGGTCACCCCGTGCTCCTTTGTTTCCTCCACTGGTCGAGGTGGTGGCGTCGTGGAGTCCACGACGTCCTCCACCAAGACGATGTTTGCTCTTGGTCTCTTCTTCGAACCTTCGACCGGTCCGGCGTTACTAGGTCCAGCTGTCGTAGCTTTGGGATTGCTTTGGGATGTCAAGCTGGTTAACGATTTTCCAGAGACAGCGTCAAACTGTTAAGGCCAAAATTGACCGAGACAGTTGTCAAGCTGACGTAGACTTGAGATGCTGAGTCGGAGCCTCATCAGTGGTTGGAGTGGGACCCTCGGTTGGAAGAACCTGGGTCGAGTGATAGTAATTGGAGACGATGCGACCTATGATCTACCTTCGGATGATGATTATGTCGATTGTTCGAGGTTAGGAAGCTCGACGTCGATCTTTGGCGTTTGGACAATGAGCATCGATCTGCACCACAGTGACTCGTTAGGGGGGGGTCAGATATGGGTTCCGACATAAATCCCATCTGATGCTTAAGTTAGTACAGAACTTAAAGAAGAGGGGGAGCTTGGTGCAGCTGAGATCGACCCACGGAGGTTCGTCTCAAGACTAGTGACACAAGCTCGAATATAAGAATGGTAAGCTGAGAAGATAGAGTTTTATGTCTTAGACCTTGTACTTTGAAGGTGGAACCCTTTCATCTATTTATAGACGTTTATGGTCTCTTTGGAGACATTGGTGAGATAACGTCCGACCAAAATGGGGCCATGATCTTTCCCCATTAACAGCAATAGATGTTGTGTACGTCCTCGAGATTCCTGGGCCCGCCTTTAATCCCACATTCGAGTGAGGCAGACCCAATGGTCGATTGGTCATTGAGCTCTGACTGAGTCTTCATCGGGCTTCTTTGGTGGGCCTGGTGGGCTCTAATCATCTGTCGACCGAGTTGTCTCGAGTGCCGACCCAATGACTTAACAAGAAGTAAATAGACAACACAATATTTTAACACATTCTTTTGATAATACACTTGCATAAAAATTTCGTTGGAGCGTTCTTTCTAAAGAAGAGTGTTATATCTGAGACCGTGTGTGTACCGACCTGTATTTTTGGACGTGGTTTAGATCGTGCGTACCGGTATTTTATTTCAGTCGTCCCGATAATCTTTTCGTCCGTACTATCTTTGTTACTCATACACATATCTGTATTTTGTTTTTACCGTATCCTAATTAATTAACTATCAAGTTTAACTAATTACTTTAATTTAATTATCTTACTAATTACAATTTGCTAATCACATTTAACTTTTACTAATTACCCTAATTAAACATCACCTGTCGGCAGCCCCTCAAAATTGATAAACGTGTGTTTAATATTTTTTTTAAAACTTAGTCTAAGAAAACCTAACCTATTTGACTAACTACTTAATGCCTGCTTAAATAATTCAAAACCAGCTCACTTTTTTCTGAAGGCATATTCCTCCCCCTCAAAATTAGTCAAGAGTCACATTAATTCCCATCTAATACAAGCATGTCTCTACAAACACCCATCCTAATCTAATTAAGATTCGGTTGACAAATGAAAAAGGATGTCTCCCTGCTTATCTTCTTAAGCCATCGTCCTAAACCATCTGCAAACCCAAATCAACCCACGAACTCAGCAAACAGAAACACTTCATCAGCCCAAATCCAAATTGAGTCTCAAACAATCATCTCCCTTTCCCCAAATCAACAAATCAAATCTGATTTTCAAAACCCAAGCCCATTCACCAAATCAGAAACCAAACTGAAATTTATCTCAGAAATATATTGTGATCTGAAACAAACTCAGAATCAAGAAATCAACTAAACCCCAAACCCATTCTCTGGTCTTCCTCTCTCCCCCTCCACGCGTGAGCCCGGGGGGCAGCTGCCATGCGTGCGCCGTGCGCCAGCGTCGCCATTGCCTGGAGGAACCGCCGCCCCGTGCGCCTGTTGCGCCGCCGGCCTCCAGCACCGAAGATCCTCCCCGTGCACCGCCTTGCGCCGCCAGAGAATGCCAGAAGCCGCCGAAGCCGCTCCTCTAGCTGCCGCCGTCTGCCCTGCCTCCTCTTCCTCCGTGCGAAGGTGAGAACCTCTCCCCTTTTTCCTTGCGCAAGAGCTAACTTGCCTGCAGACTTTGAAACAAAAAAAAAAGAAAAACAAAGACAGAAGAAGAAATGAAAGAAGGAGAGAAAGAGTGACAGAGAGAGAAGAGAGGGTGACAGCCTGGGAATATTAAAGAGCAGATAGAGAGTTAAGGGAGAGAGAGAAGTGAAGGACTTATATATTAATATAATGTTAGAGGGATATTATTGTTATATTTGTTAGGGTAGGTGTAGAGTAGGTGTACCATTTAACATGATGATAATCCTATCATTAGCCAGTATTAGGTTAATTAATAGGGTGTTAGTATTAATTAAAAAATTTACCTATTAGTGTTAGTTAAAACATGTTAGTAGTTGTCAACAATGTTAGGATAATAATCTCAGAATAAAATAAGGTGTATCATGTTAGTAAAATACAATATAAATATCACCCTAGTCAGAAAACCCGTAAAATCAGACGAACCCGTTTTAGAGACTATTTTAATATTGTGTTTATCTCACGAAAAATCTATTCAGTGTTTTGTTTAACCAAAACAGAGAACCGAATGTACCAATACGTAGTACCCATCAAGACGAACCCAACGACACCAAAATCGATGAAATCAGGCAAGTGTACAATTTATATTGAATTTTTGAAGTTGGATACTCATTTAGTCTTTTGCTTGGAAAGTTGTATAACTCAAAATCTACACGTGAAATAACGCGTGAAATTACTACCATGACATTCTTGACTAAAAATGTGATCCAACGGTATATAACTTGATATACCTTAGTTTAGAACAATAGCGAGAAACGTTAGCTTTCTGTGTCATAATCGTTAAACTCTCATGTTCAACCTTTTGTTAAATTATTGTGAATGTTGTTCGACACTCTTGTAATCATGGAAAATGCTTTATAAAAAATAAATGATGATGATATTAAATTGCTGCATGTCTTGAAATATCTAACAAATGTGTGCCATCGTGAAATCGTGCGCCTCAAAGGCGAAATCGTGACTTTCGTGATGTCATGTGAGTTGACAAATGCTTGAATTCATGATTTCGTGCTTGTAATTCGTGAACTAGGCTGGCTCGTGTTTCAGCATATTTTTGGTGTGGGGTTAGGGTTGAGCGGCTACTAGGCGTATGAAAGGGTACTCTCTTCAAGGGCACCACCCGCATGCGTGGGTTAGCGCCAATCACGTTAAGCCCCCGTATGAAGAATGACTCACTCATCACGACCTAAAGGCGTAAACCCTATGCATGATAGAAAGCATTGCATTGTAATTGTAATGATCGTGTTCACTTGCTCGCACATCAGGATTGTCATGTTTATAGTGCTTACTTTTTAATTCGTTATAATTGCCATGTCATAACTGCTCACCTTACTTGTTAAACTACTTAGAATTGCATGCAAGGAGTATTTCACTCTATTTCATTTTAATCAGCATGTTTAAACTTATTGTCATTATCACGTTTAATTTATAAATGCCTCTTAAATCCAGTATAAATTTGTATACCTTGCCTTGGGTTCTAACATCTACTTGTAGACCCTTGCTGACATACATTCATGTTTTTGGATGTATGTCAGATCTCGAGAAATAGCACCAGGAGGACTAGTTGAGATAGCTGAACCATTGGACCACGACTTGTTGACCTAGTGAACCTTCATTGCACTTGTTTTCATTTGTTGTACGGGTCATAAGACACACTCTTCTTTTCTCCATTTGTTTTATTCCGTTGAGACGTTTGAGATTGTAATAATGTTTTATTTATCTGTGGTGTTTTTGAGTAATGCAAGCAAGAACCTGCGAGATTTCACACAGACGCTTATTATGTTAAGTCAGGGAGGAAAGAAAAGCAAAATTACCTCCTCCTTACTTGCACATGCGGACCCGTTCGCGTCCTCGCTCCTAAGCTTAATTGAAAGCGGGACGTAACAGGGTTTAGTGGCGGCCCATGCAGGTCTATGCGCATGCAAAATACTTTAAAACACCATAGATAATATTACAATCTTGACTCTCAAACAACACTTTCCCTAGAATTTTCTACCTCAATCTAGTTCATTAGAAAATTCTAGTCCTAAGTTTCCTGATCCTTAGTTAATCAAATCAGTATATCCTTGATTTTTAATCTCCCTTCATTTTACATTCCATTTTTGACCTTAGTAATCCATCGTAGCCTTCTCACACGTCATTTCCTACCCGTACTCACATTTGATCATCCTATTCTAATCCTTACTTCCGACCCACGTGATCTTCCTGACAGCCATCATTATCCTTTTGAAATCACCACATTACTATATTGATTCTACTGTCGATATCCTTTTATGGAATTCCTCGCCCAGTTTAACTTCTTTAAAAATCTTAGGCCTCATATTTTTCAGCTGGCTTAAATTTATTCTTGATTTTGAGTTCCTTCGCTGAAAATTTTTAGTCACTATATTATAATGATTTCTAATCTACACCATCCATACCCACATATTTTACTTTCTACATATGGAGATCTTTATCTTTAAACCTTTTGTTGATGGCACGCATATAAATGATAAGCTTCCTCCAATGGACAATGATCCTGTTAATGTGCTTGGCTAAGTTTGTTGGATCACCCTAGCTAGACTGGGGGTAAGTGATCCTAGCTTAGTCATTTCCCTGGCCGTGTCCGCTGGACCGCAAGGACGTGAATCATGATTATGTATGTCATTTTCTTTCTTACTATACTACAACGGATTTCAAACAACCAATCATATACAAATTTAAACAACTAAATAGAACTCCAACTACCTCGGTTTATCAGTTCTGCATTCATCGTGTTCATACTTTAAATTTTTTTTGTAAAATATCTATCTCCATTTACGAAACAAACACTACATCTCTACACACATGACTCTTTCATCTATTGCTTACCTACTATTTTAATCTATATACCACCTACTCACTATCCTTATATACGTTATTGGGATATTGTCACATTCTTTACACATACCTACCATTCTCCCATTAAATCAGTCATAACCATCTCTATACCACCTGATCAAGCTACCTCTTGTCACGACTACTGATTTGATACCACTGTTCTACAAGACTAAGTCGTGACTACTCGAACGTGATAGAACAGTATAATAATAAGCGGTCTTAAATTGCTACTGGATCAGTGTCTAGAAAGGAATGGGAAGGGGGTTGGTCAACCAAAGGACTTGTCCTGCGTTCATAGAAGTGACCTGTGCCTTCAAGCCCTGACTGCCTGGCTGATTTAGGAGTTAAGCTAGACTTCTTATTATTAGGCCAGCCTACACTATTAGATAGTCGAGCAACGTTTGTTTTCCTTATGTTCACTCATTACTTGTCCTTTTCAGTATTACTGCGTCTACCTGGTTGTCTTACTATTGTCATCACATTGCCTGTTGGTTAAAACATTGTTGCTACCATATGCCAAGCCACCGTCGTTACTTTTGCACTTGCACAGTCACCTTTACTTTATACATTACATGCACTTTACTTACGACACTTGAGCAGCCACTAGTATTTTACTTTCCGCTCATATATGCATGTCTGTTCTTACTTCTTGCACATGTAAGATCCTCTTTCTGATCAAGCTAACTCCATATCCTTGCCTCACTTAAAACCATTCGTCGCAAACTTGATTTGTTATATCATACAAATCTGTATCCTACACTTCTGTATCCTACACTATCTCTTGGTTACAACATTAGTGCATCCATTTACTTATTTTAGCGAGATTAGTTTTAAATTTGCGTTATAACCCCTTTTATAAAAAATGTTTTCTTCTACCTTTATTTCTATCATCAACAAGTGTTGAATTTTGTTATGCATTATGTTGATAGGATGTTAGATATGATTATTGTTATTAGGGGATTATAATTACAGATAGGAGTAGTTTGAGATGATGTAAGGTGTAGTTGTATTGATTGTTTACAATATGAAATGATGTGTTCAAGAGTTATATTTCACATTTGGAATATACCCATACATAATGGCTTCAATAGAATTCCATACTATGAAAGGTACACAGAAAGATGAGTATGTTACAGATTTGAAATTCAGACGAGTAACAGATAAGAGTAAATATGAAGGTATAGTATGATCTATGGTGATCATGAGAATGAGTAGAATATTTGAAGTAACAAGATTTCATCATATAGGTAAAGTGATGGAGACGTCGGAAATGATATGACATGTTGATACAAATGGATAGTTGTGAAAATTGATCTAAGTTGCTTAGGATAAGATATAATAAGAAATGATGAGATGTGATTTAATAGTTTGTTAATTAAGGTGTTTAAACTTATGAGTTATCATGATGAAGGATGAGTTGGGGGCATGATAAATATTGATGGTAGATGGTGATGTATACTATGTGCATTGGTACTTATTGTCATATATCAGTAATTGGTAAAGCTTCGTTATACCAATTGCTTGAGATAAGAATAAGGTTGGAGTTAGATGGTTTCACAATTATAGTACTACAAGTTAGGTTATACAATAAGCAAGGGATGATACACTACAGATGGACAACCTATGAGAATGTACGGCCTTTTTTGGAGAACTTAGGTATAGAGGATATCTACATTAAAGACCCCGAAAAGATGTTACAGTCCTAATAGCATTGATGAGCGAAGGAGCGAGGAAATTTATAAGAAGTATTGGTTGAGGATAGTTGGTATTTTCCATTCTGAAGTTGCCTTGTTTAAAGTATTAATTGTTTAAGACAAGAATTATGAGATTAAAAAGGGGGGAAAGTATTGGACCTATATTTGAGTTCAGGATATGCTTATAGTTGTAACATTATTCAGTGACGAGACGAGAGGTGATGATTTATTTTAGGAACACTTGTTGAGATTATGAGTTTAGCAACCTATGTGTTATGATATTGGGGTTGCTGTTAAGAGGATACATATATACATTATTATTCATCACTCATCCTCATCACTGCACATCTTGGGTAGCCGTCCCTAGCCTTTTCACTTGCCCATTAACGGTTAAGGCCATCGATGGTGCTTAGTCATCCGAACCACTTTTTTGAAAATCAGTCTTAACCACATCACTTATGTCTTTTCCCTAACCAATTTCATTTCATCTTCTCGAAATATTTCAGATCATAATTTACCTCATAAAAATACACGAGCGTTATCCATACTTGTTTCCTGATCATTAATTGATAAGAATTCCGAGGACAAAATTTTTCTTAAGGTGGGTAGAGTGTAACGACCTGTATTTTTGGACGTGGTTTAGATTGTGCGTACCTGTATTTTATTTCAGTCCTCCGAATAATCTTTTCGTCCGTACTTTCTTTGTTACGCGTACACATATCTGTATTTCGATTTTACCGTATCCTAATTAATCAAATATCAAGTTTAACTAATTACTTTAATTTAATTATCTTACTAATTACAATTTGCGAATCATGTTTAACTTTTACTAATTACCCTAATTAAACATCACCTGTCGGCAGCCCCTCAAAATTGATAAACGTGTGTTTAATATTTTCTTTAAAGAAACTTAGTCTAAGCAAACCTAACCTATTTGAATAACTACTTAATGCCTTCTTAAATAATTCAAAACCAGCTAACTTTTTTCTGAAGGCAGATTCCTCCCCCTCAAAATTAGTCAAGAGTCACATTAATTCCCATCTTATACAAGCACGTCTCTACAAACACCCATCCTAATCTAATTAAGATTCGGTTGACAAATGAAAAAGGATGTCTCCATGCTTATCTTCTTAAGCCATCGTCCTAAACCATCTGCAAACCCAAATCAACCCACGAACTCAGCAAACAGAACTTCATCAGCCCAAATCCAAATTGAGTCTCAAACAATCATCTCCCTTTTTCCAAATCAACAAATCAAATCAGATTCTCAAAACCCAAGCACATTCACCAAATCAGAAACCAAACTGAAATTTATCTCAGAAATTTATTGTGATCTGAAAAAAACACAGAATCAAGAAATCAACTAAACCCTAAACCCATTCTCTGGTCTTCCTCTCTCACCATCCGCGCGCCTGCCCTGGGAGCAGTTGCCACGCGTGCGCCGTGCGCCAGCGCCACCGTTGCCTGGAGGGGCCGCCGCCCAGTGCGCCTATTGCGTCGCCGGCCTCCAGCGTCGGAGATCCACCCTGTGCACCACCTTGCGCCGACGGAGAACGCCTAGAAGCCACCGAAGCCGCTTCTCTAGCTGCCGCCGTCTGCCCTGCCTCCTCTTCCTCCGTGCGAAGGTGAGAACCTCTCCCCTTTTTCCTTGTGCAAGAGCTACCTTGCCTGCAGATTTTGAAACAAAAAAAAAGAAAAACAAAGACAGAAGAAGAAATGAAAGAAGGAGAGAAAGAGTGACAAAGAGAGAAGAGAGGGTGACAGCCTGGGAATATTAAAGAGCAGATAGAGAGTTAAGGGAGAGAGAGAAGTGAAGGACTTATATATTAATATAATGTTAGAGGGATATTATTGTTATATTTGTTAGGGTATGTGTAGGGTAGGTGTACCATTTAACATGATGATAATCCTATCATTAGCCAGTATTAGGTTAATTAATAGGGTGTTAGTATTAATTTAAAAAATTGACCTTTTAGTGTTAATTAAAACATGTTAGCAGTTGTCAACAATGTTAGGATAACAATATCAGAATAAAATAAGGCGTATCATGTTAGTAAAACACAATATAAACATCACCCTAGCCAGAGAACCCGATAAAATCAGACGAACCAGTTTTAGAGACAATTTTAATATTGTGTTTATCTCACGAAGAATCTATTCAGTGATTTGTTTAAGAAAAACAGAGAACCGAACATACCAATACGTGGTACCCATCAAGACGAACCCAACGACACCAAAATCACCGAAATCAGGCAAGTGTACAATTTATAGTGAATTTTTGAAGTTGGATACTCATTTAGTCTTTTGCTTGTAAAGTTGTATAACTCAAAATCTACACGTGAAATGACGCGTGAAATTACTACCATGACATTCTTGACTAAAAATGTGATCCAACGGCATATAACTTAATATATCTTAGTTTAGAACAATAGCGAGAAACGTTAGCTTTCTGTGTCATAATCGTTAAACTCTCATGTTCAACCTTTTGTTAAATTATTGTGAATGTTGTTCGACACTCTTGTAATCATGGAAAATGCTGTATAAAAAATAAATGATGATGTTATTAAATTGCTGCATGTCTTGAAATATCTAACAACTGTGTGACATCGTGAAATCGTGCGCCTCAAAGGCGAAATCGTGACTTTCGTGATGTCATGTGAGTTGACAAATGCTTGAATTCGTGATTTTGTGCTTGTAATTCGTGAACTAAGCTGGCTCGTGTTCCAGCACATTTTTGGGGTGGGGTTAGGGTTGAGCGGCTACTAGGCGTATGAAAGGGTTCTCTCTTCAAGGGCACCACCTTCATGCGGTGGGTTAGCGCCAATCACGGTAAGCCCCCGTGTGAAGAACGACTCACTCATCACGACCTAAAGGCGTGAATTATATGCATGATAGAAATCATTGCATTGTAATTGTAATGATCGTGTTCACTTGCTCGCACATCAGGATTGTCATGTTTATAGTGCTTACTTTTTAATTCGTTATAATTTCCATTTCATAACTGCTCACCTTACTTGTTAAACTGCTTAGAACTGTATGCTAGGAGTATTTCACTCTATTTCATTTTAATCAGCATGTTTAAACTTGTTGTCATTATCACATTTAATTTATAAATGCCTCTTAAATCCAGTATAAATTTGTATACCTTGCCTTGGGTTCTAACATCTACTTGCAGACATTTGCTGATATACATTCATGTTTTTTGGATGTATGTCAGATCCCGAGAAATAGCACCAGGAGGACTAGTTGAGATAGCTGAACCATTGGACCAAGACTTGTTGACCTAGTGAACCTTCATTGCACTTCTTTTCATTTGTTGTACGGGTGATAAGACCCACTCTTCTTTTCTCCATTTGTTGTAATTCCGTTGAGATGTTTGAGACTGTAATAATGTTTTATTTATCTGTGTTGTATTTGAGTAATGCAAGCAAGAACCTGCGGGATTTCACACAGACGCTTATTGTGTTTAGTCAGGAGGAAAGAAAAGAAAAGGTACATCCTCCTTACTTGTACATGCAGACCTATTCGTGTCCTCGTTCCCAAGCTTAATGGGAAGCGGGGCGTGACAGGGTGTAGTGACAAGTATGCAACGGTTGTGAGGTAATCATTTGGAAGAGACGTGCCACATCACTTCTTGAATGTGGTATTAAATATGCAAGGGTTCATGCTACTTAGTGGATGTAAGCAAGTAAAGAAGTTAGTTTATAACCAAAGACTTAGATTAGAATCTTGGAACATATGGTCTCTAATTGAAATGTATGTGATTAATTTGTTGATGTCAATGTTTATGAGGAGGATTAATATTTTCTATATTTAAGAGACTTAGTTGATAAGTGGGGAAGTTATAGTGGTCGGGTCATGTCGTCATAAAGTTTGGTACATTGGTAAGCAAAGAAATGGAAATGGAAATGGAATAATAATTGTAAAATATTGCAAAGAAATGTAATTGACATAAGAAGAAATACTGAGAAAATTATCCACGTTAAATTAAGTTAGTGGAGGTTGTGATGAATGTTGTTAACGTTTATATTATAAACAGGATCGGATGATGTAAATAAATAATAATTTTGGATGTATTTGGAGAATGTAATGTAACAGATGCTTGTTGGAAATTATTTTTATTGGTGTGACTTTAAAATGGTCAAGTAGGTTCAAATAGGATGGGTTGTGAGAGTGTACGTATAGGCTTCAATTTTAGGGATTGAAATCCAGCTTAGGGATTGAAATCCAGCTGGAGAATTTATTTTGGACTTCTCATTTGCCTATAATTTAATGTCAATTAGCACCTAGTTTCTTAAAAGAGATGCACACTTGATAACTTTTAGAAGCTAAATAAATGCTAAGCAAATAGATTTCTCTCTGACTAGAAGGGTAGATAAAAGATATTACAAAGATTGCAAGGTCGTGCTAAGAAAAAGTGTAACTATTTAGCATAGATTTTTGATCCTAGAAGTGTATCTTATGAAGTGGCAAAAGATCCACAAAGTTAAGATAGATCTTTGGATTAAGTAGTAAAAATTAAAGGATATCTATATTATATTTAAAGAAAATGTACTTAAGGAGGTTGATTGAGAGTTCAAATGGGATATAAGAACCATGTAAAAGAAGATGGAGGATTGTATTAGAATGATAATAAAAGAAGTAATCGATGTATCTAAAGGTATATTGCACCACTAGATAATGAGATATTTTGGCAGAACGCGAAAGTGAATGTAGCTTTTAGAGCTAAACTCACAGTTATATAAACATTAGGAGATGTAATGATGATGTTGCCATAAAGAGATATAAATTAGCTAAGAAGGAAGCTAAAAGAGTTATCTAAGAGACTAGATCAATAGTATATGCCGATGCTTATAAGAAGTTAGATACAATTAATTAAGAGAGAAGACCATGTATCAACTAGCACGAATGAGGAAGAAGAAACAAAGGGACTTGTTCGCAGTTAAATTCATTACTGATAAAAAAACCAAAAAAAATTGGTTAAAGATAAGGATATTAGAGGGAGTGGAAAGATTACTTTGACAACCTCTTTAAGGGAAGTCATACACAAAATATATAAGATAATCAGGTTCACTTGGGAGAGCGGAATCATTGTTTTATGTGTAGAATCAGAGTATGGAAAGTGAGGGAAGTTTTAAATAGAATGAAATCAAGAAAAGCATATAGAGTGGGTGAAATTCCTATGGAGGTGTGGAAATGCATAACAGATGTAGATGTTATATACGGCTAGCAAATATATTTAACAAAATTTTGGTATAAAATACAAGGCCAAAGGAGTGGAGGAGTAACACTCCGGTACCTTTATATGAAAATAAATATGATATACAAAGTTGTTCTAACTATCATAAAATCAAGTTAATATGTCATAACCTTAAACTATATGAGATAGTGATCGAGTTTAGGTTAAGAAAGAATATCATCATATCAAAAAATTAATTTGGTTTTATGGGATGATGTTCAACAGCAAATTCAATCTATCTCCTCGGGCAGCTTATGGAATAATATAGAGTAAGGAAGAGAGATTTGCATATGGTCTTTATTGATCTAGAAAAGGTTCTCGATATAGTTCCTAATGAGGTTCTGTGGTAGGTCTTACTAAAAAAGGATCCTTCTAAAGTATGTTACTATATTTCGAGACATGTATCCAGGAGTAGCCACTAATGTGAAAACTTGTATATGATTAACAGAAGCAAGAATCCAACCAAGAAAACAAGATAAAAGTAACAAAAGTATGAAAGCAAAAAATCAAGGGACACAGAGTTTACCCTGGTTCGGCCTACTAACGGTGCCTATGTCTAACTTTTTGATGACGATTTCCACTAATATGATCAGATCAAGTACACCCGACTCCTTCAATCTTCTTCAACAAAAGAGAGCACCAATAACTCTTAACTTGGAGTTTAAACTCTTCTCACTGAAACCAAAAGACATCTCAAATCTCATCAACGGAGAAGAAAAGCCAAAGCTCTCACCAAAACAATCTCTCAACCCGAAAAGTGAGATCCAAAAGAAGAAGATTACAATAGAATTCAAAATAACTCAACGGAAGTCACTCACCAAATCATGCCCTAAAGCTCCAAGACGCGCGAGGAAGAAGAAAACTTGATGATGGCTCTTCTTTTCTTCTTTTCTCTTCGCTCTCTCAAAAATAAACTCTTTGAAGGGTTTAAATAGCACCTAAGGTCGTATGGAATCTTAGCCATCTAATTAGATTAAGTTTCGGATCTAACCTGAATTCAAAAAATGCCCCTTAGCTGGCTAAGAATCGGCACGGCCGAGCCATAGCCTGCGCAACAAGCTGCGCAGGTTCTATTGACACCACACGGTCGTACCAAATAAACGGGCATTGTGGAGCGGTTGTGACATTTCCTGAACAGCCCATGTTTGATGTGCATGACCGTGCCAATTATGCATGAAGCTTGGCACCAGAAGCAAGTTTTGAAGCATATTTTCAACACTCTATCCTGCTTCAAAACTTTCTCCATCAAACCATGGCATCTTCAAGCTCTATACGGATCTATCCAGATTCTAAACCTCTTTATCCGATCATGAAATCACCATCCTGTCACGGTAACAATGCCCTTTGGTGCATCAACACTCCAAGAGATTTTTTGCGCTTAAACACCTCTTGAGCTTGAAGAACTACATCCTCCTCACCACCCTACTTGTGACGATCACTCTCTGAGGTTGACATGAATTTAGGCTCTATCATCTACGGAACTGACACCAAACCGGTGTCTCCTGATGTACCCAAAGTTGATCCATGCACGTACTCTATAATAGTCGCCTGAGTTGATAAGTATATACCCTTTATGGAAGCACCAGGCACCGTCTTCCCCAAACATGACTTAAGAGCACCTTTTTCATTCTGCTTTGACATCCTTAACTCACTGCCTTTGGATTTAACCCTCTAATAGGACTTTTCTATAGCACCCACACGAACTCTGTGAGATCATCTGCTCCTGATCATCTCTAAATCATTGGTTCTCCATACTCCA
>JAULAV010006889.1:0-25000 GCA_030789695.1 Scilla litardierei | reverse complement strand
CTTTGATCGACTAGGGAGCAAGCATCAGCTTGATGCCGCTCTCCATATTCGAAAGACTAAAGACTAGAAGTGAATTGGAGCCCACAAACATGTCCATACAGCTAGCGGATCACTCAATCACATATCCTATAGGCATTGCCAGAGACATCATTTTGCAAATACCTACTGTGTGCCGGTGGATTATGTCATCATAAATATGCCGGAAGGAGGAAGTTCCCAGCTCATACTTGGCTGCCCTTTCATGGAGATGGCCGGCGTCTTTATAGATGTTTATGAAGGGACTCTCTCAATGAATGTGGGTAATATTGAAGCCCAATTTCGGTTGCAAAAGTCTATGAGGGAGCATGTCCGAGAAGAAGGAACTAGTTATCTGGAGCTCCTAGAAGATGATGCCATAGGAGAGTATACCGCTGAGGGGGTCATGAAGGACCCGATGAGAACAAGTGTTGATGACGATGGCGACCCCATCTACCATAAGGAGGTTGTCGCCTATCTTCGTATGTTTGATGAGGAGCCCACAGACAACTATTTGCACCGCAAGAATCCGAAAGCCATCAGTTACATAGCAGAGGAAAAACATGGAGAGGAAGCAGGCCAAATACCGACGCATGGTATCGTTGGTAAGAATGTTGCGCGCATATCTTATGCACCAAATAACAATTGAAGAACTTGAGGGAGTGACGTGCGTTTATATTTCATATATTTATGCACGTTTTCTTCCATGTTTTTCCGTATTTTACCGTCGTCTTTTATTCGTTTTCTCGTGTTTTCTCGTGTTTTCTTGTTTTCTTTCACTTTTTCGTGTTTTCCGTGTTTTGCAGGAGTTTGCTGGCATTTGGGGCATAAAACGATGAAATCATGAGTCCCCGGAGCAACGGGAGGAGTCACGCGTGATCCAGGGGGTCAAACAACGAAGATTGCATCTTTCAGCCCCTCACCCAGTCGGTTGGTCATCTCCAACCGATCGGGTGATGCACGCGTGCACCACCCTGGCGTAGCTTGGAGCTCATGAGAAGTCACCCGGTCGGTTCAGTGACCGGGTCAAATGCTCAAAGTCTCTGGAATTCAAAGCTGATTGCCAACCGATCGGGTGACCTTCACCCGATCGGTTCACCTGTAGCTGAATTTCAACAGCCAAGACTCGAAGATTCAACCGGTCTCCTCACCCGGTCCGCACCAAGATCCAACCGGTCGGCACCAAGATCCAACCGACTGCATCTAAGATCCAACTGACCAGTTCATCCTGACCGGGTGAAACCCCGCTTTGAGCTGTGATTTTGTGAAGCGGCTCACCCGACCGGTTGACTTGTCAACCGGTCGGGTGATGTCGTTTTCTATAAATAGAACCCTAGGTTTCCCAGATTCGTGAGTTGGTTATTTTTTACTGTTTTCTTCATTTTGTGACGGCTGTAATTTTCCAGTTTTTGTATGTTTTCGGATCTTTATAAAACTCTAGTATTATCTTAATTGCTTTACTACCATTGCATTTCTATTGTCTGATTATGATTTTGACGGTTCATTTTCGTTTAGATCGCTTTTTAATGAATATTTGTGAGTAGTTCACAAATCTGAGATTTTGGCGGAAACCCCTTCGTGGGCTCTTCCCGATGCGTCCATAGGGTTAGAAAATCGATAGGGATTAGGAATCTAACGGTTACGCGGGATGTTTTATTATCATCGGTGGGAAAAAGACCGCCTTTGACCGTTGGGCCAAGGGGGAATAAACTTGGCGGTTGACTCCCTAGCCATAGCTCACGCCCTTTAGCGTAGACGCCGAATCCTAGCGCGCGGGAGCGGCAGGATAAGGCGTTGGGAGTTATCGTTGCGAGCTTAGTGCTCCCGGAGTCGATTAGTGTTAATGGACACGGGAGTGCCCACTGATCGAACCCGGGAAGTCCGGCGTATCATCCTGGGCACCGACCAGAATATCGGGCCCATGGGATGCTGGTACCACTTTCAGAGGCAACGTCTCACCATTAGACCCTAATTCCGATCGCCATCCTACCCATAGGCCGTACTTGTGAGAGTCGCTCATTGGGGTGGAAACCAAAGTCTCGGGGTTTTCCTTCATATTTTCTACACCTTGCATTCCTTTACCGTGACAACCCATCTTTCGATCCGGGCTAGCTCGCCCACGGGGTGATTTTGGTCCTCTTTGACACAAGCACATCATCGCCTCCCTGTGTTCGACCCCCAAGCCACACTACAACACCGTGCGCTTGCGGTTACAAATATTTAGATTTCCGCGCCCCCGTTCGCACCGTTCCGGGGGTGCCGGTCAAGTTTATGGCGCCGTTGTCGGGAAGGCATCGTGCTTGTTATTTTTGGATCTCATGAACCCTAGTGTCTAGCTCTCATCCCTACCTCGCGATAATTTTTGCATTCTTCTTTTTCCTTTTTATTTTCTTATTTTTTATTTTTATTTTTATTTCTTATCTTATCTGTTTCTTTCCCACTTGTCGCTTCACGGGTGTTTGTTGTTTTTCATGCGTAGGAGTTCAAGAAGTCTCAACGACTTGATCCCCATTGATCCAGAGATAAACACCACCCTAAGGCGTTTGGCCGCCGAGAAGCGAAGAAGAGAGGATCCTGAAGCCATGGGGGAGAACACCCCGCCTTACAAGTCCCTGTTGGAGTACTCGATGCCTTCCATCGAGTCCACCTCCGCCATCCGTCCTCCAGCTATTACGGCCCAAAGCTTCGAGCTTAAGCCATCTTTGGTGACGTGGATCCAGCAGGATCAGTTTTCAGGTGCACCCATGGAGAGCCCGATCGAGCATCTAGACTCCTACTTGGAGAAATATGACACCTTCTGGATTAACGGTGTCACAACTGAGGCGATCCGACTGAAGCTGTTCCCCTTCTCCTTGCGAGATAAAGCCAAGCTGTGGCTTAGAGGGAAAGACCCGAACACGTTCAACACCTGGGAGAAGGTCTCAAATGCTTTCCTGACGAAGTTCTTTCCCCCCGGGAAGACCATGAAGCTGAGGAGTGAGATCTCCTCCATCTCCCAGGCCAGCCACGAGTCCTTGGACGAGGCTTGGACAAGATACAAGGAGATGTAGAAGAAGATGTCCCCACCATGAGCTCCCCAAGTGGCAGATCATAAATCTGTTTTATAATGGGTTGAGGGACGATTTAAAATCTTTCATGGACGTCGCGGCTGGAGGGTCCTTCATGTCAAGAAGCGAAGAAGATGCCGGGCAAATTTTGGAAAATATGGCATCCAATAATGAACGGTGGTGTGACGAGAGAGCCACACCAAGGTCTGGGGGCATCCATAGAGTCGAGGAAGTCGACAAATTGTCAAGCAAGTTTGACTTGCTGTCAACCCAGATCTCCGCATTGATGGTAGGCACCGGTGGCACCGGTACACAACATATTGCTGCGGTAGAATCCGAAGTTTTTGGAGAGTTCGACGGTGGTGACATCTCACCACCGTTGGATCAGGCGAGCGCATTATTTTACAATCCTACGGGGAATGCGGCATTTCCACCACGAACCAACTCAAACCCGGCCTACTCCCCCAACAACCAGAATCACCCGAACCTTCGTTACCGGACGCCTTATCAACAGCCGGCTCAACAACAACAGCAGATATATCAGCCGGCTAGGCCCCAGCAGCAGTTTCAGCAGCAGCAATATCAGCAGCAACAACCACCACAACAGTATCAATAGTATGCTCCTAGAAATCAGCAGCCCACCCAGCAGCAATACGGTCAGCAGAGGGCCATTTCTTCGGTTGAGTCCCTCTTGACTCAATACATCGCAAATCAGGAGAAAATAAATCTGAAGCTGGAGATGGGACAAAGAGTCTTCACTGATCAAGTGACCCAGCTGGGGTTGCAAGTGGCGAACCTTCAGAGACTGCAGAATCTCTTACCGCCACAGCCTGAGGTGAACCCTAGGGGGTAAATCGGACCTTGGCGCTCACGCATGAGCATGAGAACGTGTCCGCCATCGTCTTGAGGAGCGGAATGCAAATACCTACGAGAGAACCCCCCAAAGGACCGGAAGCACCGTTGGTCGTGGAATGACCAACTGAGAAATTAAATGACGACGGTGCTTCGTCACCAAAGCCAACTACTCCGGAGGGAGTTCATAGAGAGGAGAAGAAGAAGGATGAGGAAGGGAACCGAAGAGTGTTCAAGCCCGTTGTGCCTTTCCCACAACGGCTTGCCAAAGCCAAAATCGATGAGAAGTATGGCAAATTCTTTGCCATGGTGAAAGATATGAGCTTACAAATCCCCTTCCTCGAGGCCATCGAGAAAATCCCCTCATATGCCAAATTTCTGAAAGACTTGGTGACACGGGGATCTAGAAAAGAGAAGGTCGTGTTAACGGCGGAGTGCAGCGCACTCATTCAGCGTGCAAATCCGCCCAAGCTCAAGGACCCTGGAAGTTTCTCCATCCCTTGCTCTATTGGGCAAGTGCAAATCCAGAAGGCGCTCGTCGATCTAGGCGCGAGCGTCAGCTTAATGCCCCTATCGCTGTACAAGAGAATAGGGATGGGAGACATAGAGCCCACCGGCATGACATTACAACTTGCTGACCGTTCGGTCAAGTATCCGGTGGGAGTAGTGGACGACCTCCCCGTCGATGTGAAAGGAGTACATGTACCGGTTGATTTTGTGGTGATGGACATGCCCGAAGACAAGCATACCCCAATCATTCTTGGACGACCCTTTATGGAAACTGTCGGAGTTTTGATAGACGTGAAGAATGGGAAGCTTTCCCTCAATGTGGGCCAAGAAAGAGTCGAATTTGACTTAGGCTTGTCGATGAAGCATCCAAATCCACCGGATGATCCTATTATCAATATGCTGGAGAATGAGGAAGATAGAGCTGTTGAAACAAGTTCCTGGGAAGTGCTCTCGAGGAATCACCCCGATTGCTTGGGGGACCTTGGAGAGCAAGTTGGCTCCCCAAAGAATGAAGTTGCTAATGAGGAGGTCGCGCGACATGTGATCCCTCCCAGATTTCCTAAGTCTCCTCCTACGAGGAGAAAAGGGAAAGAACCCATGGACCTCACCGGTGATGAGGTCCGGATCCTGAAAAAGATGGAGGTAGACGCCAATTTGAGGGAGAAGCCCCCGGATCCTGTCGACAAAGGGAGGGTAGTCGAGCAAATCTTTTTACAGCCGCCAACTACACCAATAGCCACAACCTCTGGAGCTGAAGAGATGCCGGATTTTGGGCATTACCCGTATCGCCCACCATGAACATCATTAACGGGCGTCGAGCTAACGACATTAAACAAAAGCGCTTCATGGGAGGCAACTCATGTTCTAAACTTTTACTTCTGTTTTTAGGACTTTTCAACTTTATTTTATCTCTTTTTATAAATAAATCCAGCCGCAACAACTTCCGTCGTGAAACTTAGGCGATTTTTCGGGTTTTGCCGAAAACAAGGCCCCAACCGACCGGGTGATAACTCACCCGATCGGTTGGGATGTATCAGCTAACAGCCGTGTCTGTCACCAAATGAACCGACCGGGTGGAGAAAGAACAGACCGGGTGAACAGACCGGGTGACCTGGGGAAACTCTCAGGAAAATTTCAGTATTCATCAACCGACCGGGTGACAATATGCGAGACCGGTTGAGGGATCGGGTAAAAAACTCTGAGTTCTCGGGAAAATGTATGGAGCGGCGAACCGATCGGTTGAGTTATCAACCGATCGGGTCGCCTGTAGCGTTTCTTCAGCATCAAATTTCGACCTAAAGTCAACCGATCGGGTGAAAACTCACCCGACCGGTTTGACTTAAAACCTATAAATAACCCCCGACCCACCCGTTCACAAACCCTCGCCCGATCTTGTCGTTTCGCCATCATTTCGTCTCCTTCAACCACCCGAATACCAAAAACCCCTCTCCCACAACCTCAAATCCTCCATTAACCTCTCTCTCCACCTCCCCCTTGCATCTCACCGTCTATTTCTCTCTTTCCCTCTCCTATTTCTAATTTCTTTAGCCCTAATTCCCAATACGAACCCCCACTTTCGAATTTTTTGCTGAAGAAGAGTGCCGCGGCTCCACACTTCTCCCATTGCATGGCATTGGGTCATCTACAAGCGAGGAGCTCAGATTTCTACGGGGTAACTTCGCTCCACTTCTCAGATTTCGATTTTTACCCGAGATATTTAATTTGCTTGGTTACTTGTATGTGTGTGCTTTAATAGTATTTTGCACTCATTTGCATCACCCACACACACACATCGCCCGGGAGAGAGATAAGGGGAAGAGTATTATGCGGGAGGAGAAACCGTCTCATAAGAGACGTAAACAAACACGTCCTCCTCCCCCCACTCGCGAACTGACACTTGCCCCTCCCGCACCTATCATTCCCCCTGTGGACCCCATGTTGGGCCCGCATGGGTACCTATTTAGGAACCAAGAGCAGAAAGATTTCTATCACAGACTAGATGCTCGGGGGCATTTATCAACCAAGTTTGCCCACACCCAATCACTCGTCGACCTCGGTGTCTTCACCGAGGTCGAGACTATTTTCGCTAACCTTGGTTGGTTAGGCTTCCTGAATGCCTCTGCGGTCTCCTACCCGTCACTCACCCTAGAATTCCTTTACTCCCTCATTTGTGAGTCGGGGTCGACTGTCACTTTCCGGGAGCGTAACCAAACCATACGCACCAACCTGGATACCATCAATCGTATATTTGGTTTCCCTATTCTAGGGAATGACGCTATCCGGCACTACGGATACCCCCGGAATTTGACGTCGATAACTTTTGGTTTGCCATCACCCTACTAGGTCACTATCCCCGGGGTAAGGCCAAGGCCTCCTCCATCATCCATCCTATATTCCGTCTGGCCCATAGGATCATATCCTCCACATTTTTTCCGCGGGATGAGTCAGGCACCGTGACTATCCCCGATCTTTTCATTCTTTGGGCCATGACTTTCCCTTTTGTGCCTGACGATGATGGGATTAGCTTTAGGGCCCCGACTGTCCCTGTCCATGCCGGCGATTGGCTTGTTTACAAGCTTCTCGAGATTAGCAGGGCCGGGAAGGGCAAGATCTACTGTGGGGGCATTATCACTATTATTTCTTCTTACCCCCCGTTTAATATCCATATCCCCCGTGGTCTTCCCATCGCCACAGGACCCTCACGTCTAGATCTTGACGTCCTGCGGCACATTCAAATGATTAAGCCCCGCCCCGACGGTCGCTTCGAATTCAATTACAGCCATCCCCCTCGCCCCTACACCATTCTCCCCAACCCTGCTTGCATGACTATTGCTCTTAGGGGGGATTGGACTTTTCCGCCCGACCCTGAGTTCTTTGAGGGGTTGCGCCTTCCTTTCCTCCCCGCGGACGCATGTAGACCACCTTCCCCCGCCGCCCACTTAGGCGTGCAGGATATTCCTGCGTCCCGGGGAGATATTGGGGCTGGCCCGAGTCACCCTGTTTCTGCTCCTGGCCCCATCACTTCTGAGCATGTCACGCCCCGCTTCCCAAAACAACGGAGGCGAAGCGTGACTAAGGCCCGCTTAGGCCTGGGCGAGAAGCCCGGACCCAATAAGCGTCTGTGTGGTACTCCAAGTAGAAGGTACAGGTCCCTGCATGTTAGTACAGAATAATAAAAGTACGAAAAGAAAGACAATCATTTTATTCCAAAATAAATATCCAAAGTACTTAGACTCTAAGTCGCCCGAAGGGCTACAACTGCAGAAAAGGAAACTACCGGTGCAAGCACCCAACCTAGACAGGAAAACAAAAGGGTGCTACGCACCCAACAACTAAAGAGGAACCTCTGGATCAGAAGTGGGGATCTCTAACTCTGGTCGTCCTCGGGCACGTACTCAGGATCGACGTCCTCCGGCTCTATGTCCTCTGGTAGCTCGGTCTGGTCGTCGTACTCCGGCTCGACACCTGATGTACAGCACCAAAGAAAGGAACTGTACGTCAGGTAAAGTCTACAACAGAACGTCAGACTCTACTGCAAGTGCACTGAACTATTAAACATCGTTTTACTGGTTGATTAACATGCTCGGGTTACAACAAAGTAGCAAAAGAAGTACGAAGCAGGAAAGTAAAGCGTAGCAGGCAGTAGTCGTAGCGTGTGCTACTGACTACGGGACTAACCTAAAGGTGTCAGGACAAGACGAAGACAGACAAGACAAGAAGGACACGACACGTCACGACACGACACGACACGAAGGGTTCACGCCTTATGGGTTGAGGGGGATCAGACCCTCTCCCCGTGCGCACGCTCAACCCTACCCCAAACCCCAGAACTCAGGACAAGAAGTACAGAGATCACTTCCGCTAGGGAAGCACCTGAAACGCCCGCAGGCTTTTTGTAACATGGAGATCACTCCCACAAGGAGAGCATCTGAAACGCCCGAAGGCTTTTTGTAGCACGGAGATCACTTCCGCTCGGGAAGCATCTGAAACGCCCGAAGGCTTTTTGTAGCACGGAGATCACTCCCACAAGGAGAGCATCTGAAATGCCCGAAGGCTTTTTGTAGCACGGAGATCACTCCCGCAAGGAGAGCATCTGAAATTTCCGAAGGCTTTTTGTAGCACGGAGATCACTCCCACAAGGTGAGCATCTGAAACGCCCGAAGGCTTTTTGTGTAACAGTGACAAGACACGACCAGTGTATAACAGTGACAAGACACGATCAGTGTACGGGAGAGTTATTCTAGGGTGTCCACACGCACGCACACACAAGATAATCCTAAAATGTCACAAGTTGTTGTTCGTCGGACTTAGACTTCGTCGTCAAGTCTAAGTCGTCAGGGTGACCCAGACGCTATCATTTCATGTCTGGAATCTAAACACTCACAGTCTAACAATTCTAACAATTTAAGACCAAGACGCGGTCAAAAATGCAAGTGGGTACACTTGACTGCGGTGACGAGGGTGTCGTCCGTCCGGGGCGTCTCGTCCAGTCGTCGCATCCGCGGTAGTACGTCTGAAACAGTCACGGCGACGGTGTCAGGTCGTGATTTTAGAAATTCCTATTTAAGTTCATTTCTAGGTTAGGCGTGGCTACCCTAACAGTCACGAGTCGAGTTGTCCGATCAGCCTATCCGACGATTATATCCTATGTGCACAGTCAAAAGTCCGATCGTCGGTCTACAGTTCCACATCGTTTTAAAAGAGCAGATATTAAATTTAATGAGTTAAGTTGCCGTTTTAGTTAGGTTTTTAGTTTTGGCTATGGTTTGGGTTGCGCTACGAGTTTCGAAAACTAACCTCTCCGGGGTTTGGCGCGAACGGGAAGTGGAGTCTGAACGGCGACCGATCTGAGTGGTACGGCTACGGAACGTCTTCTAGAGGCGTCACGACTACGGGCAATGTAGACAGACATGCTCTGGTAGTGGACAGAGAGTACAGACAGCGGGCTAGGGGCTGGACATTGAGCAGGAGCGTCGGAAAGGTGTTCTACTGCTTCCGGGAAACCGTAACAACAACTCGGGACGAATGGTTTGTCGTACGCCATGCCTACGACGTCGAGAGTCGCAAGTGATGCTCGTGACGTCGGAAGACACCCCTAGGGGATGCAGGAGGCTGTCGGATGACTCCCACAGCGAGAGAGAATAGCGAAATCACAGTGACGCGTCGGAACGACGTCAAACACAGAAAACAGCGAGCAAGCACGCTGTTTTCAGAGGGTACGCGGCCTGGGGGTGGCTGTCAACGGTGAGAGGGGTCAGAGGGGCGTCCACGACGACGGCTAGGGGCTGCAGCGGCGGCGGAAACGGCAGCGACGGCCGTTGCAGGCTGCTGCTGCTGCTGTGCGTGTTTTTCGACGGATCTGCGGCTGTAGTGGCGGCGAGGGGCGGCGTACGGGGTCGCAGGCGAGAGAGGGGAGTCAAGGGAGGCAGCCGGAGTTCGTCGGCGGCGGCAGCGGCCTCCGATGTGGGTCAGGTCAAAGAGGAGAGGGGTTTTGCGTGGGTGGCTTGTGTTTTAGGGCCGGCTGCGGAAGTTTGCTGTGAAAAGAACACACAACCCTAGGTTTTACTTATAGAGGTGGGGCCCATGTGAGTAGGAGGAGGGGTCTAATCGTGGGGCTGCCATTTAGTTAGATCTAGGTTAATCTTAGGGTTAAGTCGTTAGGGTTAACATTGTAATAAGTTGGGTCTAAACGTGCACATAGTTGAAACGGAGCCCAAAAATCATAAGAAAAATACCGGGGTGACCGAGACGACAAGAGAAAGAATTCAGAGGAAACTGATCATAATTTCGATGACGAGAAACGAAGTTAAAAATAAAAACATCTCGTGCCAAAAGCGAGAAACGCGACGTCTCTTCAGAAAAAGTTAATTCGTGGGAGAACGACCCGTGAAATGATGTTGCAAGCCAACACCACAATTGTAGTACTCTCAGAGAGGGTCACAACGACATATCACACAATAATGTTCCAAAACAAGTAGAGTCAAAAATAAACAAGTGCACGACCAAGAGCACGTGCACAAAAATAGCACAAATGGAAACCGACCGTTACATCCTCCCCAACTTAGAAATGATTCCGTCCTCGGAATCAACATCAAGCACTGCTCGGGAAAAGATGCGGGAAACGCTCTCTCATATCATCTTCGCGCTCCCAGGCGGACTCTCCAGGTGATCCGTGACGCCACATCACTCTCACCAGGTCGACTATCTTATTCCTCAACTGCTTCTGTCGACGGTCCAAGATCTGCACAGGCTGCTGGTCATATGTCAGGTCCGGACGGACCGTAATCTCTGAGAAATCCACAGTGTGTGATGGATCACTACGTACCGACGTAACTGAGATACGTGAAACACGTCGTGAACACCCTCCAAAGTTGGTGGCAGAGCAAGACGGTAGGCCACTGCTCCCACACGCTCAAGCACATCGAAAGGTCCAATATACCTCGGGCTCAGCTTTCCCTTCTTCCCAAAACGAATAACTCCGCGGTTCGGAGAAATCTTCAGGAAGACGTGATCTCCAGGCTGGAACTCCAACGGTCTCCTCTTGGTATCAGCCCAATGCTTGAATCGATCCTGTGCAACTCTAAGCTTCTCCCTGATGTCCCTCACAACATCCACAGCTTCCACTATCATTTCTGGACCCAACAGTTACCGATCTCCGATGTCATCCCAGCTCAGTGGCTATCGACACTTCCTTCCATATAAGGCAGCAAACGGCACCATGCCAATGCTCGCCTGGTAGCTGTTGTTATAAGAAAACTCCACCAAGTGAAGATGGTCCTCCCATGATCCCTTCAGATCGAGCGTACAAGCTCGCAGCATATCCTCCAGAATCTGAATAGTCCTCTCAGACTGGCCATCAGTCTGTGGGTGGTACGCCGTGCTGAAACTCAGACTCGTACCCAAATTATCCTGCAGACTTCTCCAGAACTGAGATGTGAACCTTGTGTCTCGGTCAGACACAATGCTCACGGGGACTCCATGTAAGCACACAACCTCCTGCAAGTACACGGTCTACGTTACAACCAACTCAAGAGGAAATTAAAAGAGAAGTAAAAAGAAATTTACCTCCAGATATTTCCTCGCCAAAACTTCCGTAGACTGGCCCACTCGGAATGCGATAAAGTGCGCAGACTTGGTCAACCGATCCACGATCACCCAAACTGCGTCGTTCTGCCTCGGGGTCCGAGGTAAACCAGTCATGAAGTCCATCGTAATATGTTGCCACTTCCACTCCGGAATAGGAAGCGGTTGTAGCAAACCAGCCGTATGATGGTGCTCAGCCTTCACCTGTTGGCATATCAAACACTTGGCAACGCTCCGTGCCACACTTCTCTTCATGCCAATCCACGAATAATTCAGACGGAGGTCCTTATACATCTTGGTGCCTCCAGGATGTATAGAATATGGCGAACTATGAGCCTCGCTCAATAGCTCCTCGCGAACATCGCCTGCAGGTACACAGAGTCTGCTGTCGTACCGCAGCGAACCATCCTCATGAATCACGAACTCCGTCCGTAGCCCAGCTTCAAACTGCCTCCTGATCCTCTGCAACTTCGGATCTCCTGCCTGTGCTGCCTTGATCCGATCCACGATCGTGGACTGAATCTGCAGATTCATGAATGAATGAACTACACCAGGTAGGATAACCTCCAAATCCATCTCTCTCAGCTCCTGCTGAATCCTCCAGTCGGTGGTATGCATCATCGCAGTAGGAAGTCTACTCAAGGCATCCGGCACTACGTTCACCTTCCATGGGTGATACTGCAAATCAATCTCGTAGTCAGCCATGAGCTCCAACCATCGTCTCTGACGCATGTTGAGCTCTTTCTACATAAAGATGTACTTCAAGCTCTTGTGGTCGGTGAAGATCTTCACGCTCTTACTCAGCAAGAAGTGCCTCCAAATCTTCAGTGCAAAAATCACCGCTGCCAACTCTAGATCGTGCGTCGGGTAATTCTTCTCATGTGTCCTCAACTGACGAGAAGCATATGCGACCACGTGACCATGCTGATGCAAGACGCATCCTAGGCCCTTCCCTGATGCATCACAATACACTTCGAAGCCTCCGCTCCGATCCGGTACGGCCAGAACTGGTGTTGTGGTCAACCTCGCCTTCAAGATACTGAAGGCCTCCCCACAAGCATCTGACGAAAGAAACTCCACATCCTTCCGCGTCATCTTCGTCATCGGCTCCGCAATCTTCGAGAAATCCTTGATGAACCGCCGATAATAGCCTGCTAAGCCAAGAAAGCTCCTGATATCTGACGCTGACTGCGGAGTCGGCCAATCTCTGACGGCTCTGACCTTCTCCGGATCCACAGATATGCCATCTTCGGACACCACGTGTCCCAGGAATGCGACTCTGTCCAGCCAAAACTCGCACTTACTATACTTGGCATAAAGCTTGTGTCGCCTCAGCGTCTCCAGCACTGTCCTCAGATGACAGCTGTGCTCCTCCTCAGACTTCGAATAAATAAGAATGTCATCAATGAAGATGACAACAAACTTGTCCAGGAAGTCGTAGAATATTAAATTCATCAAATTCATGAACACAGCTGGCGCATTGGACACGCCAAACGACATGACCACGAATTCATAATGTCCGTACTTCATCCGAAAGGCTGTCTTTGGAACGTCATCCTTCTTCACCTTCGACTGATGGTACCCGCTCCTCAAGTCCAACTTCGAGAAGACTCTCGAACCTCTAAGCTGATCAAATATATCGTCGATGTGCGGTAGCGGATACTTATTCTTCACTGTGACAGCATTCAGCCATCGATAGTCGACGCACATCCTGCGGGACCCATCCTTCTTCTTCACAAGCAAAAATGGTGCACCCCATGGTGACACACTAGGGTGGATGAAACCCTTCTGTAGTAACTCGTCTAACTGCTTCCGCAGCTCCTCGAGCTCAGCGGGAGCCATACGGTACGGCGCCTTCGATATCGGCTGCACTCCCGGCATAAGTTCAATACCAAATTCTAGAGCTCTGTCGGGTGGCAGACCCGAGATATCCTCCGGGAAGACGTCGTCGAAGTCTCTGACGACTGCTGGTCGCTCGATCTCCATCTCCATCTACATGGCTGCAACAATCGGCACCTCCGGCCTGGCCTGAAATCTGATGGGCCCAAGCGACTCATCTCTGCTGCGGAACTCGAACTCCAGATGGCCTGGAATCCGGAATACAACCCTCTTGCTGTGGCAGTCGATCGAGGCGTGGAAGTCTCCTAGCCAATCAATGCCAAGAACGACATCGAAATGCGGCAGGTCATGGACGATGAAGTCTGCAAATAGTTCGTGTCCACTGACCACTAAAGGAATTGATCGACAACCCAAGTTCTTCGTCACCACGCCGTTCCCTGTGGTGATGTCCCAACACTTAGGAAGTGTGTGGGTGGGAATGGAGTACTTTGTTATGAACCTCCGGGATAAGATGCACATGGATGCACCGGAGTCAAACAAAGCCAAGGCTAGGTGAGAGGACACTAGAATGGTGCCTATGATATAAAGAGACTAAGGTTAACAACACTACTCTAGCAAACAAGGCAAACAAACATAGTTATCCATTAAGATCTATACTACGAAAAGAAAGTCTGTATTCGAATTATACCTGCAATAACTCCATCCAGCTGCTCAGTCTCAACATCGGTCATGGTGTACGTCGGCCTCTGGGGTTGCACTGCCCTCTGATACATCTGCCTCTGTGGTGCCAAGGGTGGTCCATGCACGGCAGCTCCTCTCTGAACTGGGGCAAGTGCTCTACTCTGTAACGGGGCTGGTGCTAGCATGACGCGCTCTCGAACAATCCTTCGCAGCATGCGATGCATCTCCACAAACTAAGCATAGTCCCAGCTTCCTCCTACAATCCTTCTGAACATGTCCTGTCTTCCCGCAGTAATGACATGGTCCCTTACTCTGAATCTGCATAGGTGCTCCTGGCCTCTTGAAAGGCACCGTCTGGACTGGCCTCATCGTCGGCCTAGCAGGTGGCTGGTACTGCTCCATGGGACGCTTCCCCTTATCAGCTGGAGGGTCAGGTAGGAGCGAAATAAGCTCATGATTCTTCGCAGCATCTAGCACCTCCCTCATAGTCATGAAACTCGCCGAAGACATGGAAGCCTGAATCTTCGGACGCAGTCCCTGACGAAAGCAATCAGCTCGCTTCTCCTCCTTCCTTACCATATGCGGAGCAAAATGACTCAGCATCTCGAACTCAGCTTCATACTCCTCGACAGTCATATCCCCTTGCTTCAGATCTATAAACTTGCTCAACAGCTCCCTCCTCGCAGACTTGGTGAAATACTTATCCTTAAACATCGAGCGGAAGGTCTTCCACAACACTGGCTTCTCCAGACGCCTCTCCTCAATGCGCCACCAGTTCCTTGCATTCTCTTTCAGTTGCATCTTCGCTATCTCCACTCGGGTATCATCAGGAATCTTCACAGCAACTAACTTCTCCTCCGTGCTCTGGAGCCACTCGTCTGCAGCTAGGGGTCCTTCCTTCCCCGAAAAAGTCCTCGGCTGGAGCTCATTGAACTGCTTCACTCCTGGAGCAGCTCGTGGGGCAGGCGGAGGTGGTGGTGGTGCAACTGGGGGAGCCTGAGCAGCACGCTAAGACTGCTGAACCAACTGATGCTACACCTCCAGCATCTCTCTCATTACACCCATAAACTGACAGAAGTCTCTGCTCTGGTCCTCCAGAACTCCATCGCCTGAGTTCCCGGATCGGGTCACGCGTCGTCCTGCCATCCTATTATCAAGAAATACAGAGATTAGACTCGTATGATTACTGGATATCATAAAATGAATGTCCTGACTCCTATTGTTCTGTACTTGCAGAAAGAATGGGGTGGGACCTGCATGGGCCACCACTAAAACCTGTCACGCCCCGCTTCCCAAAACAACGGAGGTGAAGCGTGACTAAGGCCCGCTTAGGCCGGGGCGAGAAGCCCGGACCCAATAAGCGTCTGTGTGGTACTCCAAGTCGAAGGTACAGGTCCCTGCCTGTTAGTACAGAACAATAAAAGTACGAAAAGAAAGACAATCATTTTATTCCAAAATAAATATCCAAAGTACTGAGAGTCTAAGTCACCCGATGGGCTACAACTGCAGAAAAGGAAACTACCGGTGCAAGCACCCAACCTAGACAGGAAAACAAAAGGGTGCTATTAACCCAACAACTAAAGAGGAACCTCTGGATTAGCAGTGGGGATCTCTAACTCTGGTCATCCTCGGGCACGTACTCAGGATCGACGTCCTCCGGCTCTACGTCCTCTGGTAGCTCAGTCTGGTCGTCGTACTCCGGCTCGACACTTGACGTACAACACCAAAGAAATGAACTGTACGTCAGGTAAAGTCTACAACAGAACGTCAGACTCTACTACAAGTGCACTGAACTATTAAATATCGTTTTACTGGTTGATTAACATGCTGGGGTTACAACAAAGTAGCAAAAGAAGTACGAAGCAGGAAAGTAAAGCGTAGCAGGCAGTAGTCGTAGCGTGTGCTACTGACTACGGGACTAACCTAAAGGTGTCAGGACAAGACGAAGACTGACAAGACAAGTAGGACACGACACGACACGACACGACACGACACCAAGGGTTCACGCCTTACGGGTTGAGGGGGATCAGACCCTCTCCCCGTGCGCACGCTCAACCCTACCCCAAACCCCAAAACTCAGGACAAGAAGTACAGAGATCACTTCCGTTAGGGAAGCACCTAAAATGCTCGCAGGCTTTTTGTAACACGGAGATCACTCCCGCAAGGAGATCATCTGAAACACCCGAAGGCTTTTTGTATCACGGAGATCACTTCCGCTCGGGAAGCATCTGAAACGCCCGAAGGCTTTTTGTAGCACGGAGGTCACTCCCGCAAGGAGAGCATCTGAAACGCCTGAAGGCTTTTTGTAGCACGGAGATCACTCCCGCAATGAGAGCATCTGAAACGCCCGTAGGCTTTTTGTGTAACAGTGACATGACACGACCAGTGTTTAACAGTGACAAGACACGACCAGTGTACGGGAGAGTTATTCTAGGGTGTCCACACGCACGCACACACAAGATAATCCTAAAATGTCATAAGTTGTTCGTCGGACTTAGACTTCGTCGTCAAGTCTAAGTCGTCAGGGTGACCCAGACGCTATCATTTCACGTCTGGAATCTAAACACTCACAGTCTAACAACTCTAACAATTTAAGACCAAGACGCGGTCAAAAATGCAAGTGGGTACACTTGCCTGCGGTGACGAGGGTGTCGTCCGTCCGGGGCGTCTCGTCCAGTCGTCGCGTCCGCGGTAGTCCGTCTGAAACAGTCACGGCGACGGTGTCAGGTCGCAATTTTAGAAATTCCTATTTAAGTTCATTTCTTGGTTGGGCGTGGTTACCCTAACAGTCACGAGTCGAGTTGTCCGATCAGCCTATCCGACGATTCTATCCTATGTGCACAGTAAAAAGTCCTATCGTCGGTCTACGGTGCCACATCGTTTTAAAAGAGCAGATATTAAATTTAATGAGTTAAGTTGCCATTTTTAGTTAGGTTTTCAGTTTTGGCTACGGTTTGGGTTGTGCTACGAGTTTCAGAAACTAAACTCTCCGGGGTTTGGCGCGAACGGGAAGTAGAGTCTGAACGGCGACCGATCTGAGTGGTACAGCTACGGAACGTTTTCTAGCGGCGTCAAGACTACGGGCAGCATAGCCAGACATGCTCTGGTAGTGGACAGAGAGTACAGACAGCGGGCTAGGGGCTGGACAGCGAGCAGGAGCGTCGGAAAGGCGTTCTACAGCTTCCGGGAAACCGTAACAACAACTCGGGACGAACGGTTCGTCGTACGCCATGCCTACGACGTCGAGAGTCACAAGTGAAGCTCGTGACATCAGAAGACGCCCCTAGGGGATGCAGGAGGCTGTCGGATGACTCCCACAGCGAGAGACAACAGCGAAATCGCAGCGACGCGTCGGAACGACGTCAAACACGCAAAACAGCGAGCAAGCACGCTGTTTTCAGAGGGTACACGGCCTGGGGTCACTGTCAATGGCGAAAGGGGGCAGAGGGGGATCCACGGCGACGGCTAGGGGCTGCGGCTGCGGCGGCAGCAGCGGCGGCGGCCGTTGCAGGCTGCTGCTGCTGCTGTGCACGTTTTCCGGCGGATCTGCGGCTGTAGCGACGGCGAGGGGTGGCGTACGGGGTCGCAGGCGAGAGAGGGAGTCGAGGGAGGCAGCCGGAGTTCGTCGGCGGTGGCAGCGGCCTCCAGCGTGGGTCAGGTCGAAGAGGAGAGGGGTTTTGCGTGGGTGGCTTGTGTTTTAGGGCCGGCTGCAGAAGTTTGCTGTGAAAAGAACACACAACCTTAGGTTTTACTTATAGAGGTGGGGCCCACGTGAGTAGGAGGGGGGGTCTAATCGTGGGGCTGCCATTTAGTTAGATCTAGGTTAATCTTAGGGTTAAGTCGTTAAGGTTAACATTGTAATAAGTTGGGTCTAAACGTGCACATAGTTCAAACGGAGCCCAAAAATCATAAGAAAAATACCGGGGTGACCGGGACGACAAGAGAAAGAATTCAGAGGAAACGGATCATAATTTCGATGACGAGAAACTAAGTTAAAAATAAAAATGTCTCGTGCCAAAAGCGAGAAACGCGACGTCTCTTCAGAAAAAGTCAATTCGTGGGAGAACGACCCGTGAAATGATGTTGCAAGCCAACACCACAATTGTAGTACTCTCAGAGAGGGTCACAACGACATATCACACAATAATGTTCCAAAATAAGTAGAGTCAAAAATAAACACGTGCACGACCAAGAGCACGTGCACAAAAATAGCACAAACGGAAATCGACCGTTACAGAGCACCTTTTTACGGCCATCACTGGCCTCGTGTCCAGTGCCGGCATGACCACTGCCGCCGGCACTACTTCCACATCACCTGCCGGCACCACTTCCGCCTCACGTCAGTCCACTTCCTTTGGTTGCCGCCAGGTCTCTGCCCGTCTTGCTCTAGAGAGGGATGTCGCAGCCCTCCGTGATCTTGCCATGTCCTCTGCCCCCTCGGACCCATCGATGTCCTCCTTTCTCACTCACCCACATTTCCTCACGCTTGAGAGGAACGTGGCCGCCATTCTTCGCCTTATCACTCGCATCCACGGACCACCTCCACCTTCACCACCTCGACGATCTTCTCCTCCACCCTCCCACACATCACCTCCCCCATCACATTCTTCTCCTCCACCATCCCACCCATCCCCACCCCCACCTAGGCGATCATCTCCCCCACCCACATCCATTCCCACCCCTGTATCCACTTCTCCTCTCACGACCACCTCCGTCGCGCCCACACGACCTTCTACCTCCTCCACCGTCACATCATATGTGCGCCGCAGGAAATTGCCGGTGCGCTCCAAATCTCTCCCACCTACACCACTACCGTCACCATCACATCTTCTCCCCCCATTTCTATTCATTTCACCACCACCTTGATCGCCGTGCTTCCACAACCACCCGCCACCACCGACACTCCTCCCATCGTTCACACCACCACTGCACCTATTCCTCCACCTCTTTCCCCGCTTGTCCGCACACCCCCTGTCTCCCCCACCCACCCATCCACACCCTCTTCCGAGGAGTGCGAGGATTCACCTTCTCCTGATTTTTGATTTCACTTTCTTTGTTTTTTGACATCCCCTTGCATATTTCTGCACTTTCACGTTCATATTTCATTGCTAGCATTGTCATGTCTAGCTTGGGGGACGTCTGTTTTGCTCTGTTGTCGTGTTTTATTTTCTTTGTGTGTGCGTGCTTGTTTTACTTTTTGTCGGGTCGTGTCGTGTGGTTTGATCGGGTCGTGTCGTGTCGTCTAGTTTGTTCAATTTCCTTCTTTCTTTTTCTATTTTCGTGTCTTGTGGTTTGATTTTGATTTTTCTTTATTTTAAGTTTCGTATCTGTGTTTTTCATTTCCTTTTTGTGTCAGTGCGTATTCCCCCCCATTTTCATTGCCCTCCCGTACTCACTCTTATTGCATTGAGGGCAATGCAAACTTCAGCTTGGGGGAGTCGCACTTTGTGCGTCATTTGAGTCTTTCTTTTTCGTTTTTGTGTCGTTTTCATCGTGTTTTAATTTTTCTTTTCTTCTTTTTTATCTCTTTCTCCTAGAGATGAACCCTATGATGAATTGCCACAAAATCACATACACCTAGCATAGCATCGATAATCACACTCACTAACCCTAGGATATCGAGTCCCCTGCATTTCACGCATCGTGGGTCCACTTAGCTTTTTTGTGAGTCATGTGTCGTGCCTAGCCGTGTGGTGTGCTTCTACTTTGTGATTCACTTTATATACCTGTCCAGGAATGACCCCCTAGATTACCCTGTTTCGATATGAATATGCGGTACTTATTTCTACTGTCTGCTTCTTATGCATGCTATATATATCGTACGCTTCATTTCGCATGTGTCGGGATTCCACAATTAAGGACTAGGATAACCCATTTAGCCCATGCTCTATTTAGCGAGAATAGTTTCCCTTGCCCAAGTGTGTAGATTCCAACTTCTTTTTTGTTTTACTTGGTGCAAATCCCCTCGCCGTGTACCATTCCCCCACTTGGGAGAGTACACATGTGTATAGCCAAAAAACCACAAAAATCCAAAAAAGGAGAAAAGAAAAGAAAAACCCAAAAAGAAGAGAAATGAAAAAAGAAAAAAAAAATTGTATACCCAAAAAAATCCAAAAAAAATACAAAAACCCAAAACCCAAAAAATTCCTGTGTGAATATTTTCCTACTTGCGAGAATAAAGGGAAGGCGAGAATTTGCACCGAGTGTCCTTCTCCACATCATCTCAACCCCCATCGGTTTCGAAAACACTTGGCTTAGGAACTTTTTAGATAATATCTAGGCTATAGTGGTGTGATTTCCTTAACCCTAGTTGTGGAGTCCCTGACGCATGATATGTTTCGATTCTCTCTATTCTCATGCATGCTTGAACTATATATTCACCGCTTTATTCAAATAGAATTGATATTTGGGTCATTTCCTGGGTTTGTGTATATCAAGCTTTATCGAACATCGTAGATAGTGACACCGACTGCTAGCACACGACCACACTCACTCGCGCTTCACTGCGTGGGCCCACGGCACTTGTCTGGACTCGTACTCCTTGGTTTAGTGATGTGATTTGGCGTTTGCTTGCTTGGTGTGTCGTTTTTGATTTTGTTGGCCCAGACGGGCGATCTAGGATATAGAGTTTTCTTTTTCTCTCTTTATCTCTATTTTCTCCCTCCGAGCTCCTACTCTCACTCGTCTTCCTCGAGGACGAGGAAGAGTTCAGCTTGGGGGATTTTGACGTGCGTTTATATTTCATATATTTACGCCCGTTTTCTTCCGTGTTTTTCTGTATTTTACCGCCGTCTTTTATTCGTTTTCTCGTGTTTTCTTGTGTTTTCTTGTTTTCTCACTTTTCCGTGTTTTCCGTGTTTTGTAGGAGTTTGCTGGCATTTTGGGCATAAAACGATGATATCATGTGTCCCCAGAGCAACGGGAGGAGTCACGCGTGATCCAGGGGGTCAAACGACGAAGATTGTATCTTTCATCCCCTCACCCGGTCGGTTGGTCATCTCCAACCGATCGGGTGATGCACGTATGCACCACCCGGGCACAGCTTGGAGCTCACGAGAAGTCACCCGGTCGGTTCAGTGACCGGGTCAAATGCTCAAAGTCTCTGGAATTCGGAGCTGATTACCAACCGATCGGGTGACCTTCACCCAATCGGTTCACCTGTAGCTGAATTTCAACTGCCAAGACTCGAAGATTCAACCGGTCTCCTCACCCAGTCCGCACCAAGATCCAACCGGTCGACACCAAGGTCCAACCAACTGCATCCAAGATCCAACCGACCGGTTCATCCTGACCGGGTGAAACCTTGCTTTGCGCTGTGATTTTGTGAAGCGGCTCACCCGACCGGTTGACTTATCAACCGGTCGGGTGATGTCGTTTTCTATAAATAGAACCCAAGGTTTCCCAGATTCGGGAGTTGGTTATTTTTTACTGTTTTCTTCATTTTGTCACGGCTGTAATTTTCCAGTTTTTGTACGTTTTCGGATCTTTGTAAAACTCTAGTATTATCTTAATTGCTTTACTACCATTGCATTTCTATTGTCTGATTATGATTTTGACGTTTCATTTTCGTTTAGATCGCTTTTTAATGAATATTTGTGAGTAGTTCCCAAATCTGGGATTTGGCGAAAACCCCTTCGTGGGCTCTTCCCGATACGTCCATAGGGTTAGGAAATCGATAGGGATTAGGAATCTAACGGTTACGCGGGGTGTTTTATTGTCATCGGTGGAAAAAAGACCGTCTTTGACCGTTGGGCCAAGGGGGAATAAACTTGGCGGTTGACTCCCTAGCCATAACTCACGCCCTTTAGCGTAGACGCCGAATCTTAGCGCCTGGGAGCGGCAGGATAAGGCGTTGGGAGTTATCGTTGCGAGCTTAGTGCTCCCGGAATCGATCAGTGTTAATGGACATGGGAGTGCCCACTGATCGAACCCGGGAAGTCCGGCGTATCATCCTGGGCACCGACCAGAATATCGGGCCCATGGGATGCCGGTACCACTTTCAGAGGCAACGTCTCTGTCACGCCCCGCTTCCTAAAAATGTGGAGGCGAGACGTGAGAAGGTCCGCACAAACTTGAAGCTGTGAAGCTCCAAGTCTGATAAGCGTAAAAAAACATTTATTATGGCAGGTCCTTGCAAAGAGAAACGAAACAACGATGATAATAAGGAAATGAGACGACATTTTATTGAATATCCAAATGTCCATAAACAAATTACAATATCACAGAAAAGCCACCAGGCTAAAGGAAAAAGAGTCTAAGGCCCAACATGGCCTACAAAATATAACATACAAAACAAAGGTGCCACACACCGACAACTAATAGGAATCCTAAAACATAAAGGAAACTCAACAAAGTCACCGGTGTCCACAAGAATCCTCCACAGCAAACACAACGTCCTCTGCAATAAGCTCTGGCTCTGAGTCTAACATGTGACACCCAAAAGAGAGAGGGTTACATGTCAGCAAGTCTAAAAAGACTTGTGCAAGGAAACGGAAAGAAAGGTAAACTAGCAACCTAGCAGTTATAGTATGATGCATGACATGGCAAATATAGCATGGAAGTGACAAGTAAAGGGAAGTACAAGTAGCACGTAGCAAGTATGGCATGGATAACAAGTTTTGCAAGTTTAAAAACGGACAAGTACAAGTCAAGTAAATCACATCAAGTAAATCACGTCAAATGAACACGTCAAGTAATAAGTGGTAGTTGTGACATGTATTGTCAAGTAACAAGTACAAGTACAAGGGATCACCCACACATGGATGCCCTATTGCCCGCAGGCTGTAGTCATGTACAAGGGATCACTCAGAGAGTGCCCTATTGCCCGCAGGCTGTGTTCACGCGTCAAGTACAAGGGATCACTCAACGAGTGCCCTATTGCCCGCAGGCTGTGTTGAGCTCGTCTTCTGGAACACGAGCCAGAAAGTGTATTTAACAAGTATGGCGTAGGGGTGCACCTAGCCGGAACAAGTAGCACTAGTATGTAGCGATGCTACGCAATCATGATGAGTATTCAAGTATGCAATGACATGAGCAGATATTCGCGTACCGTTAATAGAAATTAAACGTGACAGGCAAAATGCAATGACATGAACAGATATTCGCGTACCGTTTATTGAAATTAGACATGACAGGCAAAATGCAATGGCATGAACAATATTCGCGTACCGTTTATTTAAATTAAACATGGCAGTTATAGAAGCATGGATGACATGAACAGTTAATACGCGTACCGTTAATTGAAATTAAACGTGCCATACAAGCATGATGAGGGTGACGGACCAAGCTTCGTTGTCAAGCTAGGTCAATGGCGTCTAGACGGCTATCCTTTCACCGTCTAGTCTCTTTTACGCTAAAGCAAGGTAATGGCCTAAGACATGGCCAAAACCAAGAGATGCAAGTTTCACTTACCTGGCACCGAGGAGAACGATCAACGAAGGCACATCACACAAATTGTTATCTACAGGAATGGATCACTGTCATGGAAAAACAACATTAGAATGGTAACTAATCCGTATTCACAATTGAATCCTACGATTTCAAATGATCCATTTTATTATGGTTTCATAAATATCAAGTATGGGTTATGAGATTATTAAAGGAAGAATACTACCCGTGAAGAAGCGGAGGAACGACGCCGAGAACTACGGCGACGGAAGAACGATCCGGCTCAGATCTGGAAATGGAGAAAATCTGGAGAAATGGGTTTGGATGAGGCTTTTGGGGATTTGATGAGGGTTTGTGGTTGAGGAGTGGTAGGATATGTGAAATGAGAGTTTGGATGATGATGGATGAGCTTGGGATGAAGGATCAATGGTTTGGGGAAGAAGGGGGCTCAATGGGGGAGAAATTAGGGTTTGGGGTGATGAGGAAGAAGAAGAAAACGTTTGGGGCGTATTTATAGAAAAGTGTGGCGGCTAGGGCAAAACTAAGAGTAAACAGTAGCTCGCTCAGGAAAACTGGACTATGAGTTAGTCGGTCGGTGAAGGCTTGTCAACCGACTAGTTTGAGAACTAGTCGGTCGGTGAGTGTTCATTGACCGACTAAAGGTTGAATTCTGAGAGAGATCATTGAAATGAGAGTTAGTCGGTCTGAGAAGGATTCCTGACCGACTAGTTTAGCATCTAGTCGGTCGATGGTTGTTCTTAGACCGACTAAAAGTAAACAGTAACTCCAGAATAATTGATTGAATGAACTAGTCGGTTCCAGTTGATTTCCTGACCGACTAGTTTGGAAACTAGTCGGTCGGTTGATCTTCTTGAACCAACTAACATGCACGAAAAGTCTCGAAATGGAGCGCGAAGGTCCGGGATGAATTCTAAGGTTTCTAGGATCAACCTATCGCTAAGATATGATCGATATGAAGCTCGTCACGAGTGACTTACTCCGAGTTCAATGATTCTAAGGAAGAAGCTAGAAGATCACATCAAAAGGAATGAAAACGAAAGCTAGGAAATCTCAACGAGATGAAAGAAAGAGAGAACTATGGAAATGGAAACCACACAAGGAGAGAACCCACCATCACAAGCAAAACACACTGATAATCCAATTATACAAAAACCAGTCGTTACAGTCTCACCATTAGACCCTAATTCCGATCGCCATCCTACCCGTAGGCCGTACCGGCGAGAGTCGCTCGTTGGGGTGGAAACCAAAGTCCCGGGTTTTTGCTTCATATTGTCTACACCTTGCATTCATTTACCGTGACAACCCATCTTTCGATCCGGGCTAGCTCGCCCACGGGGTGATTTTGGTCCTCTATGACACAAGCACATCCTCGCCTCCCTGTGTTCGACCCCTAAGCCACACTACAACACCGTGCGCTTGCGGTTACAAATATTTAGATTTCCGCGCCCCCGTTCGCACCGTTCCGGGGGTGCCGGTCAGGGAGTCGAGCTCATGACTCAAAACGAGCGCTTATCAGGAGGCAACCCGACTTTTTATATCTTAGATCTTCTTTTTCAGCTTTTGTT
>JAULAV010006888.1:0-25000 GCA_030789695.1 Scilla litardierei | reverse complement strand
TATACTTTTTCATAGTAGAATCCATAGTTTCACAACCATATTCTAGAAACCATTAAGCTAGAAATGAATGAATCAACTCTGAAAATCATTTGACTCCTACGTGATTTGATTGATAATTCTATTGCTTCATGTATGTTTAGTGATTCAAAAGAGATAGGACAACCCCACGACAACCAAAGTAGTGATGATTAGCATTCCTGAAACCGAGCCATGTCTACATTCTATGCTTTTTCTTTTTCTTTTGTGAATAGCCAATAAATAATCATTGATCATGTTTTGCATTCCATCGCGTTTACGCGAGTTTGCAAAAATCCCAATAATGCAAAAATCAAACAAATATCCTAAATAAAAGGCCCTAGGGGTTCTTCGTAACACAATGCCCTAAGACTGTCTGGTCTGGGATGCATATACCGCTTTTTATATATATTGAGTTATCTCGTGTATATAAAGAAATAAAAATGTATATGAAATATTCGTATAGCCAAAAAACAATATAAAAGTACAAAAATTCCATATCCTTATCTCTATTTCTATATAGAACAAAGACATGGCAAATTTGATGGGTTCTAGGAGTCATGAAATGGTCGTAGTGTGGTAATGACTTACCTTGATTGAATTTGCTAAATTCATTCCATGAAGCATAACAAAATACCACGCATGCTTGAAAACATTTGATCATGACATATTATACTGCTTAGAGAATGAGTTGTAGACATTGGTTTCATTTCTGTAAACTTAGTATATTGCATGATAAACTATGATATGATATAACTCTACTCTCATTTTATAACTTATCAAGTTCATTACATTTGTCGAAATCCACGTTATTTTAATTTGAGCGAGATTTAAGTATTTGTTGTGTATATTTGTTCTAATTTCATATTGACTTGTGTTCACGAGATCTTCCGTACCTTGGGTTCTTATATTTTCTGAATTTAAGATAGAACCCCTTGTCCCCATTACACGCCACCGCCTCACATCTCCATTGTATCCCTCTCCCGTGTTCGCTTCTTACTAGTCTTCCTCGAGGACGAGTAAGAGGCAAGCTTGGGGGATTTTGATGTGTCATTATATTCCACATTTTATGTATATGATTACACGTCAAAATTATTGCTCAATTACATATTTCATATGCTTTTACTCTATTATTCGGAACAATATGACTTTCAAAGCGTTTATGTCCATTTCAGGGATTTGGATCGATATTGGAGCAATTTGGAGTCAATAAGACGATCGGCGATGTGAGAGGACCAAGAAGACTCATGATGACATGCTTGAGGTGCCAAAGAAGAAGACTATAGAAAGACAAAGAGAAAGGAGAAGCCATGAAGCAACCAGCTTCAGTTTCCCAGGTGACTCGACCGAGTAGCATCAGCTACTCGGTCGAGCTGACATGGAACTCTTGCAGAGGAAACGTATACACCCTACTCGATTGAGTAGGGTGGATACTCTACCCAAGTCGTCAATTTCCAGAGCTAATACTTTGAGTTTCTCTCCAAGGCACTCTAGCTCGATTAAGCACGAAGGCTACTCGGTCGAGTAAGGCGAACGCCCAGATTTTTAGACATCCTCTCACTATTTTAAAATCTTCTATCATTCTAGCGATCAAATTATTTTTATCATATTTTTATGTATAGTAGACTTCATGACGGTTCCATCACCGACAAGAACGCATCAATCGAAGGTCGGATGAAATCTGGGGAATTTCTGTAAGTTGACGCTGCAGTGCTAAAATCTTTACTCGACCGCCTACTCAACCGAGCATCTACCTACTCGGTTCGAGCAGACCCTCCTCGGTCCGAGCAGACAGAGTAGTATTTTTGGAGGAATTCCTTCCCTACTGCTGACTCGATCGAGTAGGAGGCTACTCAACCGAGTCAGCTGGGGCCCAGAACTTAAGTTGCGTCCGGATTTGGCTTTGGGCACGATATTCAAAGGGTTTCTTGGGATATTTGCTAGGGTTTTAGTGGACTATATAAATCAACTGTAGTCGTCATTAGAGGGGGACTTTTAGAGAGTTTTTAGATAGTTCTACGAAGTTTTGGAGACGATCTTTTAGGAGTTAGGCTACGCCATAGGCCACTCCTCTTGTATCAAGCTAAGTATTTTATCTCTTTAATTTTATTTTAGTTCTCCTTATTGTTTTTATATGATGCTAGCAATGATCTCTATTGTTTTCATAATGTTTGCTATGCTTGAATAATATTTTCTAGGGCTACTGGATTAGCCCTAGGATTTTAGGATCTAGAAGCAAAGATAGGATTTTTATGATGCGTTGGATATAAAAGGGGTTGTATTTTGGTTTATCTTTCCAATCCCTAGGAGAACTAGTACTGAGATCGTGCCCACGGTCGGCGGAATCAATTAGCTTTAGGAGTATCCTATGAATTTAATTAGGAAGTTAGTGGATTCGACCAAGGCTCGTAACCATGCACGGCTCGCGCCTTGATGGGATCCACCGATGAACTATACAACTAATTGACTGCTACCGCCATTGCATCAATAAGAATCACCAAAATACCTCGAAGCTTTAACCCACGAGAGTGGTATGAGTTGAGAGCATTCGAACCACGAGAGTGGTGAGATTATTGTAGATCCTTAATGCACGTATCATATGCATCTATCACGCGAGCGGGGTGAATACAGTATGTTAGATTCATGATTCCTAGACGCATGAATTCACTTCCTAGATGCTATAATCCCCAATAAAACCAATGCAACGTAAGAGTCCTAACCTAGAGTCAACATCCGACAGTCCTAGTGGTGAGTCCTAAAGCCCTAGTCTTTTTTTATTTTATTCTTTTCTTTGTGTGGAGTCCTTTGTTTGCGACATCGAGTGACACGACCTTCGCATCCATCACTATTACGACTCTCCATATTCCACATCCACCAATAAACCCACAAGTCTAACTCAACCTAGGAGTAGATAGGTAGTATAGCACCGCTTTCCCGTGTTCGATACCCGCTTACCACTATACCATGTGCTTGCAGTTAAACGACATCATTTCAAAGTTAATTCTGGGCCGATCATTGTTCGATGGTTCATCCTCGATCATCCTAATGCAGCACCCATCCCATCGAAAGGGGCCATCAGGCATTACGACCACCTCATAACGTAAGCAACAACAAACGAAGAGATGCAAACGAAGTGATGCAATGACAAAGAAGGATATACCTGCCAATTCTCCTGGTACTTCCTCTTGCAAAACATTGGTTTGTTTACATTTACATCACCCCTATACATTCAAAAAATTCTAAAATTAGGCATAAACAAGAGCACCGAGATCCTACAGCGGTCGGTTAGGCCCATTGATCTCCATCTAACACGGCAGTGAACTCTAGGTCCCTCGTAGCATCTCCTGCTTCATCGTCGGCTATGGTGGCAGCCTTCTCAATGGGAGCTGCCTTCTCTATGCCTCGGCTCGACTTATCATCGACTTGGCTCGATTCATCCTCACCAAGGGTTGAAAATATCACCAGGATCTTGTCGATCTCAGCGGAGAGGTCAAGAAATTGGTTCTTCATCTCCAGTCGACATCGCTGGTAGCCTTCCTTGTTTATCTCGTCGAAGTCAGAAAACGTGTCCTTGAACTCTTGAACAGCCCTTTCTGCTATGACCTGGGCTTCGACCCTCTCCTCCAGCAGTGCATCCTCTACCCGCTTTCTCAAGTCAATTTGTTCAGCCTTCCTCCTACGAGACTCGTGTAACTTATTCTCGAGTTTCTAAAGGTGATTCAATCTTGTCTCGTAGAGAAGACTGAGTCTAGTCAGCTCAACTTGAGATCTCCCCATGCCCAACCTAACAGCCTCCAGAGTGACCCCATGATTGCCACTGACGTCCCCTAAGTTTTTGCACAATGTACGGGGATACCATAATTAAATATTTACAACCGCAAGCGCACAGTGTTGTAGTGTGGCTTGGGGGTCGAACTCAGGGAGGCGTGTGTTGTGCTTGTTATCAAGTAGGAACCGGATCACCCGGTGGGTGACCTAGCCCTATCGCTCGTTGGTTTGTCACGAAATAAAAATACAGAAAGGGGTAAGATATAAAAAGTAACCTAGGACCTCGGTTTCCACCCAATCATGTGTTCTCTCTATTACGACCGACGGATAGGAATATGATCTGAATCTAAGGTTTAGCGGTGAGACGTTGCCTCTAAGAGTGATACCTAGCGTCTCATGGGCCCGATATTCTGGTCGATGCCCATGATGATACGCTAGGTCTACCCGGGTTCGGACGGTAGGCATTCCCATGTCCAACATCGACTGACTCCGGGAGCATTAAGCTCGCAACGAATGTTCTTGACATCTCATCCAAGCCGTTCCCACGCTCGAGGAATCAATGTCTACGCTAGGGGTGTGAGCTGTGGCTAGGGGATCAAACTCACGTTTTATATCCCCTTGGACCGATGGTCAGAGGCAGTCTTTCTCCCGCCAATGACAATAAAACGCCTCGTGTAGCCATCTAAATCCCTATATCCTATCGAAACCCTATCCATACGGTCGTTCTAGGAAGAACCCACGAAGGGGCTTCCACCAATGTCCCATATTAGGAACTTACTCACTAATCATTACAAAAGATTCAATGCAACAAAATATAGCCATTGAAAAGATAATCAAGCAATAGAACAAAGAAGCAAGCGATAGTATTAACGCAATATCAAAGTTTCAAAGTAATCAAAGAACTTACAAAGCAAGTTTAATTAACAGCAACCAAAATCCCAAAAATGCTTAAGAAAAAGGGGGTTCTCGTTTTCTGGGAAACCTAGGGGTATATATACACATTGGCAAGATGCCATGGAATATTCCCACAAAAAGACAGAAAATAGCGTCCAACCGATCGGTTGAGACGGTTGTTGACTTGGTCTTAAGCTGCTGCGACACTTCACCCGATCGCTGAACCGATCGGGTGAAGTCGTTGGGCTCTCAAGCTGTGGAAGAAATGATACAGGTGATCTGATCGGTTGAGTGATCAACCGATCGGGTGGAGTTCAGCTCCAAAAATAGAGACTTCTGCGGCATCCACCCGATTGCAGGCCTGGTCACAGAACTGATCGGGTGGATCTTCTTCAAAAAACAGAGAGCTCTGCGGTAGCCACCCGATCACGGAATCGATCGAGTGGGGTCTTCTTCATTTCAGCTTCTGGGGTCGGATGCGCGTGCACGAACCGATCGGGTGGGTCTATCCACCCGATCTGTTGGGACTGATACATACACAACTTTGACGTTTGGCCCCCCGGTTCTCGTGTGGCACCTCCCGTTGCTTCGGGAACTAATGATGTGGGCTACATATATCCCCTGAGCTGGCAATCTCCTGCAATATCACACAAAAAAATGAAAGTAAAAAAGAAAACTAAAAATAAGAAAATAATGGATACGAAACAACAGAAACCGACGGAAAATAACGAAGAAGACGTGCATGAATATATAAAATATAAACGCACATCAAAATCACCAAGCTGAACCCTTCCTTGTTCTTGAGGAAGACGAGTGAGAGTAGGAGCTCGCAGGGAAAAAGAGAAAGGAAGATACAGAAAAAGAAAGGAAAATCCTAGATCACCTGTCAGAGCCAACGAAATCGAACAAGCCACACTAAGAAAGCATGCGACAAACACATCACTAAACCCAGGAATAGGAGTCCATACAAGCGTCGTGGGTACACGCAGTAAAGCGTGAGTGAGTGAGGTCGTGAGCTAGTAGATGGTGTAACTATCTAAGTTGTGCAATAAAGCTCCATATACTCATACCCGTAGAATGACCCAAATATCGAATCAATTCAAAATTGCGGTAAATATTAGTTCAAGCATGCATGAGATCAGAGTAAGAATAGAAAACATATCAAATGTCGGAGACTCTACTGCTAGGAACTAAGAAATCGTCGCACGAATGCTAAGGTGATCGCTCGAAAATTCCTATGCCAAGCGTGTTCGAAATCGAAGGGGGTTGACAAGGTGTGGAGGAGAGCACTCGGTGCAAATTCTCGCCTTCCCTTTATTCATGGAGGTAGGAGTAATATTCACAGTGGAGGATTTTTTTGGGTTTTGGGTATTTGTATATATATTTCGGATTTTTGCTTTTCACATTTTTCTTTTCTTTTCTTTTTTTTTGAATTTTTGGATTTTGGGATATTGAAAAGTGTGCACTCCTCCAAATGGGAGAACGGTGCACGACAAGGGGATTTGCACCAAGTAAAACAAAAAATAATTGAATTCTAGACACTTGGCAAAAAGAAAAAAATTTCGCAGATCAGAACATAAGCAAAATGGGTTATCCTAGTCCTATTGGAAGAGTCCCGACACATGCGAATTGAAGCGTAATACTTATAAATAATTCATGCATGAAGAAGCAGACAGTAGATGCATATACCGCATATTCAAAATTGAAGCATGATAGTCTAAGGGTCATCCAAGGGTAGGCATATAAAACAGAATCAAAAAGTAGAAGCACACCAACTAACTAGTTACGACACACAACTCACACAAAAGCAAAGTGAACCCACGAAGTGTAAAATGCACTAGGACTCGGCTTTCTAGGGTTAGTGAGAATGATTATCATAGCTAAGCTAAGTGTGTGTGGTTCCGTGGCAGTTTATCATGTGGGGTCATCTCTAGGAGAGGGAGAATAAAAAGAAAGAAAGAAAAAGAAAAACATGATGAAAACGACTCAAAAATAACCGAAAAAAGATAAAACTGACGCATAAAGTGCGACTCCCCCAAGCTGAACATTGCATTTCCCTCAATGCAATAGGAGTGAAAGTGGGAGGGAAATGAAAGATGGGAGGGAAATACGCACCAACACAAAAAAATGAAAAACATGAAAGACACACAAAAACGAAACAGAAAAATAAAGAAAATAGACAACCAAATAAAAGATACAAAAACACATACAAACGAACACATATAAACAAGCACACAACAACGACAAGACACGACAACATGCACGAAAATTGATTTCCCCCAAGCTGATCATGACAATGCTAGAGAAGAGATGTGATCATGCTAAATCAAATATAATAGCTAGGGGAAAAATTAGAAAAAAGAAATCAAAGTACAGGAGGAGTGGGGTGCTCGTCCTCCTCGGAAGAGATCGGAGGGGTGTGGGAAGGAGAGGTGATGGGTGTGAGGAGAAGTGGAGAAGGAGGTGGAGATGGTGGACGAACGGGGTCGGTAGGGATGTGGACGATGGATGGGGTGGTAGTGGTGGTGGAGGATGCTAGGGATACGGCGATAGAAGAGGATGGTGTGGGAAGTGATCTGGAGCACACAGCTAATTTCTTGCGGCGCGAGTATGCGGTGGTGATAGATGTGAAGGGTGGTGGGAGTGTAGGATCGACGGTAGTGGTCGTGGGTGGAGAAGAAGTGACGGGTTGAGAAACGGTGATGGGGGGAGGGGATGATCACCGAGGGGGTGATGGGGGTGGTGATGGGGGTGGTGTAGGGGGTGGGGGACCGTGAATGTGTGTAAGAAGGCGGAGAATGGCGGCCACGTTTCACTTGAGAGCGTGGAAACAGGGATGTGAAAAGAAGGAAGTGGATGGGTCCGAGGAGGTAGAAGAGGATGCGCCAACACGCAGAGCAGCCAACTTAGCCTCGAGAGCAAGGCGAGCGGAGGTGGCATGACGGATAGCAGAAGTGGTGCCGACGGCAGTGGTCGTACCGGCACCGGAGGCTAAGCCAAAGAGGGCCGTAGTAAGTGCCTCAGAAGAAACAGGGACAGAAACCGGGGTGGTGCCACTAGGTCCAGCCCTGGGATCTTCTCGAAACGCTGGGATGTCCTGCTCGCCCAAGTGGATGGTAGGGGAAGGTGATCTGGGTGCGTCCGAAAGAGGAAACTATAGATGTAACCCCTACAAACTCAGGATCAGGAGGGAACGACCAATCTATCTCAAGAAGGATAGACATGAGGCCAGGATTGGGTAGAATGGTATATGGAGCAGGGGGTGGCCATAGTAAAAAGCAAACCGACCGTTGCCTCGTGGTGGATCATGTGTGTGTGCCTCAGGACATCAAGATCGAGATATGTGGATCCTGGGGCACACGGAAAATTAGCTGGGATCACGATATTGAACGGGGGGTGTAAGGATATGAGGGTAATGAGGCTGCCGCAGCAATATTTGCCCTTGTTTGCGTGGCTAATATCAATAAGTTTTTGAATTAGCCACGCGGCGGCGTTAATGCGTACGTGCGGGGCCTCGAAGGTGATCCCGTCAACACCGAAAATGAATGGGAAGGTCATAGCCCAAAGGATGAATAAATATGGGATGGTCACGGTACCAGACTCATCCATAGGAAACAAAGCGCTCGATATGATATGGTTGGCTAGACAGAAGACTGGATGGATGATGGAAGAGGCCTTGGCCTTGCCTCTAGGATAGTGATCGTGAAGAGTGAGGCGTCCCCAAAAGTGGTCGACATCAAAGTCGGGATGAAATTCATAGGGGCAGATGCTGCCTTCTAGATTTGGGAAATCGAAAATATCGTTGATTGTGTCCACATGGGTATGGAAGTTTCGGTTTAGAAGGCAAAAATCAATAATAGACCCCCCTCAGTTTTTAGAGTGGAGAGAAAATCGAGAGTGAGGGTGGGGTAGGATGGGGCATGTGAGTGTAAGAAACTAAGACACCGTAGGTTTGTAAATAGGGACTCGACCCCAGAGAAAACTCCGAGATCGATGAGGGTTTGGACATGGGCAAACTTAGTGGCTAAGTGTGATCTTTGGTTGAGTCAGTTATAGAAGTCTTTGTGGTTCTGAGTCATGAAACGGACTCCATGCGGTCCCATCAGTGGGTCCACCACAGGTATAATGGGTTGGGGTTGGGGTTGGGTAGGCGGTGGAGGAGGAGCATGTCAGCATGTGGATTTGTGTCTCTTACGAGACGGCTCCTCTTCCATGAGGCGCTTACCCTTGTCCTTATCTTTGGCCATGATTGTGTGGCGATATAGTTTGATATGCAAGATCAATATGAGTGTGCACACACAAAATGCAAGGGAGCAAAAGATATTACTTGCACAATATAAAAAATTAAGCTAAGGAGCGAGTGTACCCAGTAATGCAGCTAGTCCAAGCTCCCGAAAGATCCAACGCCGTACAATGGAGGAAATTTGGAAGCCGCCGCTTACTAATCCGTCAAGAACTGAGAATTTCAAAAGGTGGATCTAGGGCTAGGGTTTGGGGTGATTTGGGGATGAAGTGTGGTAAATAGAAGAGGATTGATGATGGGAGAGTAATAGAGGAAGTGGGGGAGTGATTTTATGAGTGGTGGAAGTGGAAGAGGAGATCGTGAGAGAAAGAGAGAGAGAGTTCCAACCGTTCAAAAACGCTGTGAGGAGGTCGGGTGAATGAAGTTGGAAATCGGGTGAATGAGGTCGGATCAGGGGGGTCAGTATATATAGGGTTAGTGAACAGATCGGGTGAAAGTTCACCCGATCGGTTGGGTCGATTTCAAAATTATCTTGCGGATTAACAGCTACTGGTGAACCGATCGGGTGAGATCTCACCCGATCGGTTGACTGCTTCCCAAATTTCTCGAGGGCACTGTCAACTCCACCCGGTCAGCGACCCGATCGCTGCTACTACCAACCGATCGGTTTGTCGCTCTACAAAATTCCCGAGGACACTGTCAACTCCACCCGATCAGCCACCCGATCGCTGCATATGTCACCCGATCGGTTCGATTATGTACTAATACTGGCCATCTTCTGATACTGCCACCCGATCGGTTCATGCATGAACCGATCGGGTGGGGGCAATTTCCTGCACAGAAATTAAAATTCGTCTATGTATCCCAACGAAATTTCCCATAGTAGAATTTATTCACAAAAAACTAGTAAACAAAGCCTATTAAAACCGACAAAAGTTCAGAACATGGGTTGCCTCCTATGAAGCGCTGTTGTTTAAAGTCGTTTGCTCGACTCCCGATATATGGTATTCATGGGGGTTTGTATGGGTGATGCCCAATGATCGGCATCCTTTCAGCTGTTGCTGCAGGGGCTCCTGTTGTTGACAGAGGCGAAAGGTGAAAGGTCTCAACGACTCTCCCACTGGTGATGTTTGGGGGCTTTTCCCTCATGCTGGTGTCAACCGCCACTCTTCTCAGGATCCAGAATTCATCAGCTGTGAGCTCCAGAGGCTCTTTTCCTTTTCTCTTAGTAAGAGCATCCTTCTTAAATCCGGGGGGAGTCGTCCGGGAGACAAATACTTCTTCAGCGACTTCTTCTTTGTTCAACCCAATGTGTTTCTTAAGGCCTTCCAAGCTATCGGGGGGGTTCCTTCGAAGAACTTCACAAGAGCACGCCTCAACAATTCTTTCTTCCTCTACCTCCAGCAAGTTGCATCTTTGTTCCTCCGACGGAAACTTCATTGTCAAAGCCGAGTCAAACTCTACTTTCTGATCCCCCATGTTCAGGGACAACTTTCCTTTCTTGATGTCTATGAGTACGCCCACGGTTGCCATGAAGGGTCTCCCGAGGATAATCGGGGTGTGATTATACTCGGGTATGTCCATTACTACGAAGTCCACGGGCACGTACACACCGCTGACGTTGACCGGCAATTCGTCCATTAACCCCACCGAGTATTTAAATGATCTGTCTGCCAGCTGCAGAGTCATTTTGGTGGGTTCAAGCTCACCCATATTTATCCTCTTGTAAAGCGATAGGGGCATTATACTCACGCTTGCACCTACGTCGACAAGCGCTCGATTGAATGACACCTACCTTATCGAGCATGTGATAGAAAAACTCCCGGGGTCCTTGAGCTTTGGCTGGTTGGCTCATTGAATTAGAGCGCTGCACTCCGTCGTTAGGACGACTTTCTCTTTTTTCGTCCCCTTTGTTACCAAATCCTTCAAAATATTTGCATATGAGGGGATGGTTTCTATAGCCTCCAGAAAGGGGATTTGCAGACTCAAGTCCTTCACCATTTCAAAAAACTTGCCGTACTTCTCATCTATTTTTTCTTTGGCAAGCCTTTGTGGGAATGGCACTGTAGGCTTGAAGACCCTTGAGTTGTCCTCCTCATTTTTCTTATTCTCTTCAGAAACTTGACCGGCAACGGCACCAAAAACTTGACTGGCGCCCCGTTTATGATTAGGGCACTGTGTCGTTTTACCGCAAGTGCATGGTTAGTGTAGGGTGCGGGTATATCGAACACAGGGAGGTGGATGGCTTGAAGGCTACTAGCCTCGCCTAGGTTGTGTGAGAGCTACACAGATGATATGAGTGGGTAGTGTAGGAATAAAGGAAAGAAATGAAAAAGACAAGAAATGAATCCCCGCTATCACGGGCTAGAGCACTCATAACACTTGGCATTCGACTCGACCCAGGGTGAGACATTTCCCTAAAAGGTGGTACCTAGTGCCCCATGGGTCCGATATTCCGGTCGGTGCCCACGATGATACGCTAGGTCTACCCGGTTTTGGACGGTGGGCATTCCCATGTCCAACACCCTCCGCAACCGAGAGCATTAAGGCCACAATGATAGCTCCCAACATTTTGTCCAAGCCATTCCCACGTGCAAGGACTCGATGTCAATGCTAGGGCATGAGCTATGGCTAGAGAATCAAACTCTCGTTTTATTTCCCCTAGGCCCGACTGTCAAAGGCGGTCTTTCTCCCACCAATGACAATAAAACGCCCTAGCTTAACCCTAATGGCCAAATAGGTCGAATGTGATTTCTAGAAATACATCAAAGCGGATCTTGATGGGACAAGCATCCGGAGACCAACCCCTAACACATCTAGTGTGTTGCCATACGGATTGGTCTCAGATTGCTAGACATCCCCATTGACACATTCCATCAAACACTTGCCATGCAATCAAGTCAAATGAAATAACCCAAGCAGCAATCCTACTCTAACCCATATTAGGGTTCATCAAGAACTACTCAATGATGAAGAACATGATAGCAAGCAATAATAAATACAAACAAACATTCATCATCAAGCTTATTGAAAATAACATAAAGCAATGGAAATAAGAAAAGAAATACTTATCTTGCATTTGAATCCATCAATCCATTACAAGATTTAATGAAAGAGAAACCCTAATCTAAACTAATCTAAAGCTCCCATGAAAGGGGCAGAAAAGCCCTGAAAAATAGAGGGGATCCCCCTTCAAGTCGCCCAACCTCTCATACTTATAGGCCCCCATAAAAACCTAACAGTTCGGGTCCAAAAACCCACTAAAACTACTAAAACAGGGCCACCCGATCGGTTGGAAGTTCAACCGATCGGGTGGAAGCAAACAGTAACTCAGAACTGTTGAAAATGGGCTCAACCGATCGGGTGGATAGCCCACCCGATCGGTTGAAGTTCAAATTCAGACAGCCCAGAAATTCAGCACCCAGCTGCGCTCAGAAAATTCCAGAAAATTGTAGAAAAATCGGATTTGGACATGCGACCTATCGTTGGAAAGATAACGACGATGCCGACGCTATAAAAATAAGAGATCACGCAAACTCCCACTGGAATGATAGCAGATCTTTAATGAATGATCAGCAGTGCACGAAAGGGGAAGAAAAGGCCACCCGATCAGTTGAAGTGTCAACCGGTCGGGTGAATTCTTCCCCAAGATGACCCGAGGGGATGAACCGATCGGTTAAGAAGCCAACCGATCGGGTGGTCTTTGGCACTCAAAATCAGAGAGCACTATCGCGACCACCCGATCACTGGACCGGTCGGGTGGGGTCTGCTCTTCCTTGCTTCATGCCCGGGTCAGACACACGTGCACGAACCGATCAGGTGGGTCTGTCCACCAGATCGGTTGAAGCTCCAAAACTTCAAATCCTCATCTTTGGCCATCGGATCTTTGCCGTATAAGCGCGCTTTGGTCCCTACATGCAAGGTTGACTCCAGAGGACACCGAAATGCCGACATTTACCTGAAATACAAACAATACACCCAATAGTCAGTATGAACCAAAATGTGATATATACGACATGGAATGAGATGAAACGCATATGAATACAAGATGAAGAGCATGTGCAAAAGGTGAAATATGAACACGCGTCAAGAGGCCCCAAGCTAAACTCTTCCTTGTCCCGAGGAAGACGAGTTGGAATGAAGATCGGGTGCGAGAGCAAGAAAGAAAAGCGAAGAATCCTTGATCACCCTCTCCAAACCACAAATATAATCACCAACACAATTAAGCACAAGGGTAAGGCATATCACAATCTAAATCAAGAATTCAATCTCATAATATAGCATCATGGGTTCATATCAATATAGCACAAAAGAGATAGAAGCGTGACATTGGCAATGGCATAGCTATCATAGCATGTTATAGTAGATAATATGCCCAAATATGAGGAAGCTCAAAATTCATATCAAATCTTCCAAACGGTGAATACAAGATACCCATACAAGCATGAAGAAGTAAGAGAGAATAGATATGAATCATGGGAATAACTATCAATCTCTAGGATGTAAGGAATCACCACACACACTTGTCGTTTTTGATTTTTGAAACACTTTCCTGCCTTACTTGTATTTTCAAAAGGGGATGGAGAAGATGTGGAAAGATCACTTTGTACAAACTCTCGCCTTCCCTATATACATTGATGCTCTCAAATATAGGAGATGTGGAGAGCGAAGGAAAGGGGAGAATGTGGCATATATACATATTTTTGGTTTTTGGTTTGTTTTTTTGTTTTTGATTTTAATATTTTTGTCTTGCAAACTTGCAGAATCGCAATGGAATGCAAAGGCGGCCTACACATCCCAAGCCAGATGGCTATAGGGCGTCGGGTTACGAAGGATCCCGAAGGACCATTATACAAAAATATGTACAAAAGTGTTTATTTGGGTAATGTTTTTTTGGAAAATGAAAAGTGTGTACTCCCCCAAATGGGAGAACAATGCACGACGAGGGGGAATGTACAAAGTAAAACAAAAGCGAATTTTTGTGAAATCCAATCATGGCAAGAAAATCCTCCATGAATTAAAGCACGGAACAAGTGTGTGGTTATCCTAATCCCGTTGAAAGGTAGCTAACACATGCGATAATAGTACACATATAGTATTTCATGCAAGAATTAGAAGCACAGTGGTAGGATGGTAAAATACCCGTTTTTTGGAAATGAAGCGTGAAAATCTAGGAACTTCAAATAGAGTGGCATATTAAAATATGATATATAGCTAGAAGTATGCCTTAAACACAATCACAACCAACAATCTCGGAATATATCAAATAAACCCAAAAGATGGCAAAACACATATATGAGCATTGAATAATCAAAGAAATAGCGTGATGGAAAAAGGTGCTCAAATGCGAAAAGTGAAGCATGAGTGGTAAAATATCATTGCGTGTTCATCTCTTAGAAAGAGGCAAGAATGAAATGGAGAAAGAAAAATGCATGATGGGAATGATGCATGAAAAAGGTGGAAAATGGAAGAAAATAAAGGAAACATGCATGAAATGCAACTCCTCCAAGCTAAAGCTTGCATTACCCTCAATGCAATAAGATCACTCATAAGGGGGCAAAGATAAAATCGGAGGGGAAATGCATCAAAAATAACAAAAATGACTATGGGTGATACTCTCCCCTAGCTAATATAAGCTATGACCAAAAGATATGAAAATCTGATATGGGGCATAAAAGATAAATGGGAGAGTGAACAATAGAGAAAACAGGCATCACCACCCCGTGGAGGTGGTAAGGGTCTCATAGAGAAACATGATAATGGGGCCAAGAAAAGTGCCAAAAGAACAAGGATAGGGTGATGGGGGTGGAATGATAGAAGGGCACAACATGATGGGTTATTATGATGCAAAATCAAACCCTAGATACGCCCCCCTCGCTAATAAGAGGAGACGAGATTATTCTAATCTAAACTAGAAAGCGGTAAAATTTACACTACTCGATTAGGATACACCTGAGCATATGTGGATCCAGAATCTGGAGTGAGGCAGGTAGCTGCTCCAACTGCTCCTGATGTGGCTCCACCAGAAGCGTTATGCCACGTGTGCCAATGGACTCAAGCAATGCACCTCCAAGCATCCCTCGTAGGTGTCCACCTGTAACCTGCAAAGAATGAGGGCATTAGCCCATGATAAGAAATTATTTCCCAAAATAAATATATCCCCGAGATAATCGTCAACATAAGATGGAAAAATAATAAAAGGGTGACAAATACTCCCTGAGAATGGTTCGCTATCCTCTGTGCTAGTGACGATCAAATCCTCACTCTCCATGAGAAGTGGCTCTCCAGGTGGTGACGCACCGCAACTTACCTCAAGGGAAGTAGATCGTGTGTCCTGCAGTAGATATGGTGTGTCAAAAATATGTGAGTCTAAAGAAATAGAAAGTGAAAAGAGAGACTCAAAAGTAGAGTGAGAGTGAGTATGAAAATCTCCCTAAATATGGGCAATATGATCAAGTAGATGCTCAGCCGCAGAAGAAGTGAAGAGTGACAGTAGAGGTAGATGTGACTCAGGCTCCATGAAGTGGATCATCGTATACAATCCCTCATGTACATTCTTCTCAACGATATGCTCATGCTCCACCATCTACCCGATGTCCTGAATGACATCATCATGGTTGACCACAGACCAAGGAAGAGGCAGCGACAGAGATGGCTATAGAGGTGGATGTGGAGCAGACCACTCGTATGTGGTCGTGGTGTCCTGGTCCTCACGTACATCCTCTTCATCGGTATGCATAAGCTCTTTAGTCTCCTCGGTGCTCTCGTAGGACTCATGTTGGCTATCTAAATCAAGATGAAAAGTCTCTACCCCATCCTTCCAATCATCAACAAAAAATGCATTGTCATCCAAGTGGTAGTGTGGGAAAAATGGGACATCGGCATGCGATGTGTCTATGGTGGCCGATGGGGTGGTGGTCTCAACCAGGAAAGTGGGTATATCCTCTCCTCCACCCCCTCTCCTCGGTGTAGGCTCGGTGATTGGTACCATAAAGTTTTGCAATATTTAGCCTTTGTTAAACATCGCACTGTCAAGGAGAGACTCAAGGCTTGATTTTTCTTGTGTTGGTGGAGGGATATAAGGTTGAGGAAATGGATGTGAGGTGTTTGGGCTAAGGTTGTGGGAAAATGTTTGGCATTGGTTTAGAATGAGGCTCTTAGGCGTAAATGGGCAATCATTATGCACGTGCCCTGCCAACCCACAAATCTCACATACCACAAATGAATAAGGATTATAGCCTCCCATCTGAGCATCGAAATTTGGTCTCCACATGGTAATAGCAAAGATACCTGGACAACAAAAATAAGAAAACTAGAGAGGAGCGTCAATAGTACAAGAGAAAAACAAAAAGATAATATAATGGTGGAGGAAAAATTTCTTGATTATTGTATTTGTTTTTTGTTTTTAATGTTTTTAGGCATAGTCTAACGAACCCAAGCTATGCTAATATCAAACCGAACGCCTCCCCGGCAACGGCGCCATAAAGCTTGACGTCCCCTAAGTTTTTGCACAATGTACGGGGATACCAGAATTAAATATTTATAACCGCAAGCGCACGGTGTTGTAGTATGGCTTGGTGGTCGAACTCAGGAAGGCATGTGTTGTCCTTGTTATCAAGTAAGAACTGGATCACCCGGTGGGTGAGCTAGCCATATCGCTCGGTGGTTTGTCACGAAATAGAAATACGGAAAGGTGTAAGATATAAAAAGTAACCTAGGACCTTGGTTTCCACCCAATCATGTGTTCTCTTTATTACGACCGACGGATAGGAATACGATTGGAATCTAGGGTTTAGTGGTGAGACGTTGCCTCTAAGAGTGATACCTAGCGTCCCATGGGCCCGATATTCTGGTCGATGTCCAGGATGATACGCTAGGTCTACCTGGGTTCAGACGGTGGGCATTTCCATGTCCAACACCGACCGACTCCGGGAGCACTCAGCTCACAACGAATGTTCCCGACATCTCATCCAAGTCGTTCCCACGCGCGAGAAACTAATGCCTACGCTAATGGTGTGAGTGTGGCTAGGGGATCAAACTCCCGTTTTATTTCCCCTTGGCCCGACGGTCAGAGTCGACCTTTCTCCCGTCAATGACAATAAAATGCCCTGCGTAACCATCTAAATCTTTATATCCTATCGAAACCCGAATCCTACGGTCGTTCTAGGGAGAACCCACGAAGGGGCTTCCACCAATGTCCCAGATTAGGAAACTACTCACTAATTATTACAAAAGATTCAATGCAACAAAATATAGCCATTGAAAAGATAATCAAGTAATAGAACAAAGAAGCAAATGATAGTATTAATGCAATATCAAAGTTTCAAAGTAATCGGAGAACTTACAAAGCAAGTTTAATTAACAGCAGCCAAAATCCCTAAAAATGCTTAAGAAAAAGGGGATTCTCGTTTTCTGGAAAACCTAGGGGTATATATACACATTGGCAAGATGCCAGGGAATATTCCCACAAAAAGACAGAAAATAACGTCTAACCGATCGGTTGAGACAGCGGTTAACTTGGTCTTCAGCTGCTGCGACACTTCACCCGATCGCTGAACCGATCAGACGAAGTCGTTTGGCTCTCGAGCTGTGGAAGAAATGATACAGGTAACCCGATCGGTTGAGTGATCAACCGATCGGGTGGAGTTCAGCTCCAAAAAACAGAGACTTCTGCGGCATCCACCCAATCGCAGACCCAGTCACAGAACTGATCAGGTGGATCTTCTTCAAAAAAACAGAGAGCTCTACGGTAGCCACCTGATCACAGAACCGATCAGGTGGGGTCTTCTTCATTTCAGCTTCTATTCAGGTCGGATGTGCTTGCACGAACCGATCGGGTGGGTCTGTCAACCCGATTGGTTGCGACTGATACATGCACAACTTTGACGGTTGGCCCCCCGGTTCTTGTGTGGCACCTCCTGTTGCTCCGGGGACTAATGATGTGGGCTATATATGTCCCCTGAGCTAGTAATCTTCTGCAATATCACACAAAAACAAAGAAAGTAAAAAAGAAAACTAAAAATCACAAAAGAATGGATACGAAACAACGGAAAACAACAGAAAATAACGAAGAAGACGTGCATGAATATATAAAATATAAACACACGTCAGCCACCTCCGGAGCACAATGACACAACACTGCAGGGGACACAAGAGTTTTCGCACAACACTCGATGGTCAACTTACGTGCTGATATCAGCGTTGAGAGAAGCTAGCGCAATAATTACCTGGACGCTGGCGTAGACGGCAATCGACGCAAGCCGCTTATAATCTACCCTCTCTATCACAGCCATGTCCCATGGAAAGGTCGCATTCTCAGCGATACAGGAGGCGGTCCCACAATGAAGAAGAGCGAAATCTCTGCGCCACACTGGAAATTTCGCCCGAATGAGCTCCTTCTCCAAGCAGTCGAATGGGGCCTGAGGAGACCGGCTTTCGAGCAGAATCGACCTATAATGTCCTCAGAAAACCCTACATGAGGGAATAAAGCCCCCCAAGGCCAGGAGTCCTTATGCACGAGAAAAATTGGTGGGATCTGAGTCCTCACCGAATTTTCCTTGTGAAGAGTATCCCTCCCTATTCGAGAGACCTGCTCTGTAGCTGCATTCGACCCAGACAACTCCACATCGCTGAGAACGAGTCATCGCCTCTTCCTAGTCCCCTCCAGAGCTACAAATTCAAACTCGAAAGCGGGTTTTTCCTTCTTCTTCTTCTGAGGGCGGGCTGCCTGAGCTTCCCTCTCAACAACGAGGGGTCAATCCTCCGACTGTGGATCCATCCTTTCCATCCCCGGTCGGTACCCGAGGAGATAACATACTCAGCTTCGCCTCTTTGATGGACACCTCGACTGCCTCATTCAGTGCAGGGTCCACTGGTAGTCCACACTGGCCATGCTTGCAGGAGTAACAAACATGTTAAGTCGAAGAACAAAGGTCAAGAAATTGGCGGGCACAGTCGAACCAACCTTTCGTCCACATGGTCTGATGCAGCACGTCGTCAGACCATATCCACTTGACCGACCTCATATCCTCGGGTAGCTCATCAATGTGTCGACAGCTTTCTTCTCCTTGATAGGCAGCGGCTCATCATCGGTGGGGCCCAAATCAGGCCCCCCCCCCAACCGGTGCAGAAACTTCCCTCCCCTTAGAAGACGACAAATACAAACTCGTCTTTCCACTTGGGATTGGAGGAAGGAAGGTCCTCGAGCAGCTTCCTTCCTTGATTAGCCGTTACCAAATACCAGCCTGGAGTCTTGAGAGGAGGGATCGAGAAAAAGTAATTGAACAAACTCAGAGATGGCTCAATCCCTTTCATTATGCACAGAGCTATGAAGCCCATCATCATGCCATTGGCGTTCGGCATCAACTGGCAGAGAGAGATGTTCAGGGTACACATGATGTATCGCATAAAGGGGTGTATAGGGAATCGATGATCTCGTTCGAAGGCTCTGATATATACACCCACTTCCCGGTTGTCGGGACGATGGACCCTCTCATCGATCCCAGGCACCTGGATTTGGTAATCGAGACGGACGTAATACCTCCAAAGCTCAAAAATCTAGCCGGCCTGGACATTGGACATCAGATTCGTGACCAAACCTGGCTCCATAACCCCTTCTTGGTTCTTTTACATGACTGTAACCAAGCCACTTTAAGAGGCAGGATGGAAGACGAAGCCATTACATTCGAGGGAAGGAAAATCTGAATTGAGAGAATGAGGTGATTCTTTTGCATTCTATTGCTGGAACCATCCTATATGGACAAGGCGATGACCGTATGATGGAACACGTGTCGAAAATCCAAGGGCTCAGAATGTCTTGGATTTCAAACCGAAAAATCATCCGAATCGACGAGGCGGACGTTTTGGTGCCTAGAACTCAAGTGCTATTTTCTCGGCTGCGGAGCCCCATTAATGCGATGTAACATCGCTTGACTTCATCGGATGGACCCCTCAAGGTCGTACGATGGGGGCCATTGTCGAATCATTGGACCAGCATTCGAGATAACTCGACCGACAGATGACTAAAGGCCTATAGGGCCCATAAGAGAGGCCTGATATCGACTCGGTCAAAACCCAACTGCCAGTCGACCGTTGAGTCCCCCTCACTTAAACATGGATTAAAGGCGGGCTCGTAAATCATGGGAACATGCACAACATTTACTCCTATTGAAGGGGGAAGGTCGTGGCCCTATTATGGGTGTCCGTTATCTCTCCAACGTCTCCAAAGGGGCCGTGTACACCTATAAATACAAGGACGGGTCTCATCTTCGAGGTATGAGGTCTAAGATATAGAACTATACTTTTCTCAGCTGATATTTCTTATACTATAGAGCTTGTGCCACCAGTACTCAGACGAACCTCTGCGGGTCGATCTTAGCTGCACTAAGCTCCCTCTCTCCCTTAAGTTCCATACTAACTTAAGCATCAGAGAGGATTTGGGTCGAAACCCAGATCCGACCCCCCTTACATCTCTATGTGGTGCAGATCGATGATCATCATCTAGCGTCGAGGGTCGGCATCGAGTTCCCTAGCCTCGAACGATCGACGTATCAACTGCTCAAAGGTCGATCGAGCACCACATCATCATCATCAACTACCATCACTCGACCCAGGCTCTTCCAACTAAAATCCCACTTCATCTATTGACGAGGCTCCTACTCAGCATCTAGACTCTACGTCTGCTTGACAACTGTCTCGGTCAATTTTGGCCTTAACTTAGGTGACTCTATAGAGTCGCCTCCATTTTCCACAATATCCCACATTTGTTTTCGAATTTTTTTCTTGGGATTGTTGTTCACCTCATGGATGATCAACATACTAAAAATCAATTCATTACAATACTTTTAGAGCCCCCATTTATCCCTTCCAACTTCATGGGTTTTAAGCACGTTTTCAGACCATTGAAGTTGCAAGGGGTAGATGTGGCCTCTAAAAGTATTGGAATGACTTGATTTTTGGTATATTGATCATCCATGAGGTGAACAACAATCCCATTAAAAATAAAATCCAAAAAAATGTGGGAGGGGAAAATGGGGACGACTCCTTAGATTTCATCTAAGGAGTCACCATAGGAACAATTTTTTTGGAGAATATGCTTTTATCTTTATTGATCTCAACAAAAATGTACAAGGTTCAAGGACTAGCAGAAGAGTATTAGTAAGTCGTGGTTAAGGCACATGCGTCGTCACCACGCCCCTACATAACTCCTTCTCTACTCCAAAAAACCTAATATATTACAGAATTGAAAGACAACAAAACATTACACTATCAAACCCCAATTAGAAAAGGGCTCATTCCCAGCATACCGGTTCCACTCCAAGTGCCTTGTGGCTATTCTGACATCGGTAGAAATATCCTCAAAGAGAGTGGTCTGAATTTTGCTCTCCCCTTCGAATATCCTCCTGTTTCTTTCCTTCTATATATGCCATATCAATGCAGCAAGAACAGTTTTTGCAAGAGCACCCATGCTATCCTTTTTCTGAAATTTAGCAAGAAAAACATCTCCCACGCCAGCTAGAGTAGAGGGAGGCGCAGTGGTAATCCCTAATTTAAGACAGCTCCTACAAAGGAGGTAATAAGAGTAACTGAAACCAAAAAATATGTGTTCAACACTTTCATGAGAATTACTAGAACATAGTACACAAAGGGGGGAAGAAGGCACTCCCCATTTGACGAGTTTGTCCCATGTAAGAAGTTTCCCATGGAAAGCGCGAAGCAGCGTAACAGCCATTTTGGGTATGTGCCCTTGATACCATACCACCTTATAGTAAGGGAAGATAGACCAAACAGTACGAGTCCCATCCCAGGCATCGTGAAGTGAGGGGGCTTAGAGTACCATTTCCAAGAGTCCTCACCAGGGCACAGAGATAGAGGAGCTATAATAGACAAGACGGGTGATAGCACAGTGTCATTGACCCAACCATCCGCCACCCAATATTCACTAACCGTTTTCATTTTCTCCCTAATCGGAACCTCGTAAATGTCACATAGAGGACCACTAGAAAGCCAATTATCATACCAAAAGAGAGTAGACTCCCCATTCCTGACGATGCGTTTAGTGAGCTTTTTAGTGATATCACGACATTGGAGCATGAATTTCCAAGTCCCTGATTACATAGGATTAGTCTTCGCCAAATAAAACCCCATTCTGCCCATATACTGTTTTCTCATATAAGAAGCCCAAATACCATCATGGGTTAACATACGCCAAGTTAACTTCACCCCATAGGCCGTATTAAGATCTGAGAATCGCCTAAGCCCCACGACCCCTCCTGTTTGGGCGCACATAGATCATCCCAAGCCTAGGTATAAGAAGTCCCCTAAATAAACTTCCTGAATATAGAATTGAGGGTACTCAGCACAGACTTAGGTATGCGAAAGGCTTGCATCCAAAAAGCAACCATGCCATAGATAACTGATCTGAGGAGTTCTATACGCCCAGAGATAGAAAGGAGAGAAGAAGACCACCCCTATAATCTGCTCTTGCATCTATCTATCAATCTAGCATACATTGACGCTTTAGGGTATTTAGTTGAGAGAGGAAGACCCAGATATGTGGAGAGAGATTCACTCGTCGGATACCCAAAATATCAGTAATCCTACCCGGGTCTTTTGTCCCCTTGCTAAAAATACCCGCGCTTTTACTCCCATTGACTTCTAGACTTGTTAGATACCTGAATGTGCAAAGAAGGTCCTTCAAACCCTCTAGAGATTTTGTATTGGCATGATAGAAAACCAGTAAATCATCAACAAACAGAAGGTGCGTGATAGCCCCTACCCTTTTCATGGGCCAAATGTTACTACTGGCATTAGCTTTAGCCATAAGGAGAGAGAACGCCTCCATAACAACCACAAAGAGGTAAGGGGATAGAGGATCGCCTTGTCTTAGCCCCCTATTAGACTGGAACATACCAAAAGGAGAAAAATTGACCATGACAGAGAAAGAGGGAGTAGAGATACATTCCCTAATCCACCCTATAAATTTGTGCTTGAACCCCATCTAATGCAGCATAAAGAATATGAATTCCCAATTCACACTATCAAATGCTTTGCGAAGATCCAGCTTCAAACAAGCATGGCCTCCCATAGGGTTATTAAAATCATGAATGTGTTCATGCGCAAGCAGGGCACAGTCAGCCAACAGCCGATCTTCCAGGAATGCAGCTTGGTTTGGTGATATAAGCTCAATAACGGCCTTCTTCAATCTATTGCATAAAATCTTGATGATGATCTTATATAGAACATTGCAACAGGAGATAGGCCTATAATCCCCCAGCCCCGTGGCATTAGAGCTTTTAGGAATAAGCGTCAAGAAAGTATGATTATTCTGCTTGAGGATTCTGCCAGATCGAAAAAAAGACCCAACCACTTTGGTAACATCTTTCCCAACAACACCCCACGAGTTTTGGTAAAAGAACCCATTAAAACCATCAGGCCTGGGGGCTTTATCACTACCAATCTGGAAAACAGCATTCTTGATTTCATCATCAAGAACAGGGTGTTCTACCCAAGCGGCGGCTTTTTTAGTGAGGACTCTTTTTGTATTGAGGCAAGGAAAAACCCTCCAATAGTCTTCCTGATTATAGAGGCTAGATGGTTGACTCGGAAAACGCGCACGGGGTGCGCCTTCCACTCCCAAGCGTAGGAGTGTCAATGCAATAAAAATAACCGATGAGTACCGGGTCGGATCACAGGGACAAGTCGTTCTACATTCACAAAATTTGATCGATAACGAAAAATAAAGCGTGAAAACAACTACCTCAATTAACAGTGGATGAGTGTATGAAAAAGTGTGGTGAAAATTAAAATTCTAACCTAAGTGGCTAAGGGTGGAGAGTCGAATCGGCAAGTAACAAGGAGGACTCATATGGCGTGTGTGTGTGTGTGTGAATGAGGCCGTGGGCGTGGGAATTCATCCCAAATATAACTCAATTAATCACACGGCTAAGAGACGATCAATCGGATGATGTGGCATTTCATCGAACGTGTAGGGTACAATAAGTAATGAATGAAACCCACATGAGTAATAATCAATTTAGCACATTAGAGAGGGTCCACTAGGATTATCCTCTCCTTGGATTCCCCCTTAGGGTTCCAATAAACAAAGTTCTAGGGTTTCATACACAAATTAGACAATGAAATTGTGCTAGAGATGAAAACCACAACCCAACAACACCAACAAGCACAACACAATCACACAAGATATATTCAGAAATTCATAATGAAAATGAGAAGAGTTTACTCAAATTCTATCATCTAATTATAATACAAAAATCTAAATCAAATACACAATAGGTTGGAGAAATTTCACCCAAGTGTCACTCCAAGATGAAAATCACCCTCTCCCAAGTGCTCCTCCAAGCTCCAAGCTTCATCCATGGCCTCCTCCCCTAGCCCTAGCCGTAATGTGGAAGAAGAAGCCCCCAAAATTCCATTTTTTGGCCGAAAAAACCAAGAAAAACGAACTGAGGCCGAGAGTCCCCCAAAATTTCGCAACAGGGCAGCCCATTTAATTCATTGCGGGTCGGGCATCGGCCAAAATCGCGCCCGACCCGCTATCATCAGCCCGCTCCGGGCTAATACGGGCACAGCCCGCATTTCCACAGGGGGGCACGCGCATTACGCGTGCCCCCGCTTCTCGTTTGCGCACGCAAGCGGGGCGGGCCGGCCCGCTCCGCGGGTTTTAAAAAATTTTAAAAAAATTAATTCAATTTTTTTTTAAATTTTCCCCAGCGGCCCGCTCCAAAGGAGCGGGCCGCAAAGCCCGCTGCTTTTCGAAAGGGCGGGCGCATGATTAGGCGCCACGTGGCGCTCTGCGGTTGCGCCACGTGGCGCCCCAGGATAATTTCTTTTTCAGGCTTTTTCTCCCCTATTTCTCCTCCAATAAATCCACAAAAAATACCTAGAAGCCCCAGAAAAATCCCAAAAAATTCTGGAAAATCCCCAAGACTCTCAGGGGTACCTGAAAAATAGGGAAAGGAGAAATTAGTCTATATGATGAGAAAATAAATATAATGACTATTAAAAACACAATATTGACTTCCCAATATTCCATATAAATTATTCACATGCTCAAATAAA
>JAULAV010006887.1:0-12006 GCA_030789695.1 Scilla litardierei | reverse complement strand
ATACGAATAATAAATTTACCCTTTCACATGTAAACGTGGATGGGAAAAAAAATGGTTGTGTGCTGTGTGCAATTGTGAGTTTTGAGTGGGCGTGTGCGGAGAGCAATTATAGGGTTTGAGTCGTTTTGTGCGATGAGCAATAACCCCATCCCTTTGTGCGATGCCCGTACACGGGTTCAACATTGGCCCCCGTGATTCGTTCTCGATTATAAACGCGGATCGAGGCCGACTGATAGGTAATTTCCTTTAATAGGGCACGGCAGTCGAAGCATCGAATTTGGATTAAGGCCGCCAAAACCTTTCGCCTATCTCAACCGTTGTTTTTGCCAAACTTCCGACACGTTTCGCTCATCTTGTCCGTTCGTTCGCGTAATAAAAGAAATTGGAGGTGAGGCCAATGGCTTTAGCGCTCCGAGGAAATCTGATCATCTTATTATTTCTTCCAGAAACAAAAATGGCGGGAGGAGCATACAGAGAGTTTACTTCAGAGATGGAGCGGGCCAATGAAGAAGGCCGTAAGAGGAAGAGGGCAGAGGAGGAAGAGGAGGAAGAGGAGGAATGGGAGGAATGGGAGGAATCGGAGGAAACCGGGAACCGCATGCTGGAGTTGGGGGAGGCTGGATGCTCCTCAAGTCAAGCTGCGCGGTCTTTGAAGGCGGCTCCTTCTGATCCTCGAGATGGGGGCGCATCGTCCTCCAGCACGCCACACGACGGGTGGCCATACGAGGACATTGATCCTCCGGTCCCTTCCGTCGGCCCCATACCTCCAGAGTTCGGCCACCTTCTGCAGTCGAACCGCATTGGGTCTGACCATCATGGGGAGATTCACGGCAAGACCTATCGGCCACCGTACGTCGTGGGGACGGCCGAGTCGGCCCTCCTGGACTTTGGGACGGGGGCTCGTCTGGCGGAGAATATCACTCTGCCAAGGGATGTCGATTTCCTGAATGGGGTCGACCTTGAGACGATGGCCAACTGCTTCGTTCGCAGTGGCCTTCAGGTTCGTTGCCAATGTGCATTCCGAATTTTGCTTCCCCTTCTGGTTTTGCTGATTGTCGCCATCTGCAGGTGACCATTTTCGGGGCAGGTCTGCGCCGCAGGGCCCGCGAACTGATCGAGGGGCAGCGCCGGGTGGCGGATGCCGAGAACGAGGCTTCTGAGCTCAGAGCTCAGGTGAAGAAGCTGGAGGAAGATTTGGGGAAGATAATGGCCGCCAAGGGCAAGTCGGATTGGGCGGCCTCGGACGCGAAATCCAGCCTCGCCGCCTTGTCAAGCGCCAAGAAGCAGTTGGAAGATCAGTGGGGTAGAGAGCGTTCTCAACTCCGAGCTGATCTTGAGGCATCGAGGAAGGAGGTTGCTGCCCTTCAGGCCAAGCTTCTCGAGAAGGAGCAAGAGGTCGACGCTTTCAAATCTCGGGTCACCGCCAAGATGGAAAGGGTGGGGAGAGCGATAAAGGACCTCTTTACAGCCGACGGTGCGTCGTCTTCCTAAATTTTGGGAATCGTTACTTTTGTAAGACTGCTGCTCGCGAGCGAGTCATATGTAATTTTTTTTTATTTTTTTTGGTACTTAAGTCATATGTAATTTTTTCAGAATTTAATGAAGGGGATTTTTGCAACAGACGCCGAGTGAGAGCGTTTACTTCCTCCCCCTGATTCCAGGTCGACACCCGGGAACCCTGTTGGACGGCCGACACGGCCCCGTCACCGAGGACGATACTGGCGGGAGAATGACCTTCCGTATATGATCGCGATGAGTAATTGTGTGTAATGTGTAATTGTATACAGTTTAGCTCCGAGCGCACAACGGATTGTTAAATATCACCGTTGTGCGCGACGAGCAAAACTCGGTAATTGTAGAAAGCGTTGCTTAGCGCGAACAACTTTCATTTCTGTTGCAAGTTGTGCACGCTGAGCAATTATGTGGGATGATTAATTAGTGTCCAGGGGTAAAAGGAAGCTGGTATAAACAAAAGTAGCACTTCTACTAAATAAAGGTCAACAGACGATTTCTCGTGAATATACAGAATAATATTGTACCTCGTGTATTTATTGTATGTATTACACAGATGCTGTTCCCAAATAAAGATCCTCTGACGTGCGGAGCGATGTGAGCAGATTCGTTGGCCTCGATCAAAATTTATAAACGCGCACAACGTTCACGCCGTTTGCCAGTTGTGCGCGGTGTGTAAATCTTTGTATATTACTTTTCACTAATTTTTCCCATTAAAATTCATTGTTGGAATTTGATTTAAGCAAGCATCAATGTATATATCACGAATCAAAAGTTTGTAATGGGCTGCAAATGTATCACATTAAATGACATTGTATTAAGGTCTGTGTAATGGGCTGCAAATGTATCACATTAAATGACATTATATTGAGGTCTGAATTCCAACAAACTACAACATTTATGCATTCCAATGAACATAACACTCCATCTCCGCCGTTCTCTTGTTCGCTGCATCTTCTGCTTTATACTTCTTTGACTCAATGAACATCCTTTCAATCTCATCCTGGGTCTACGTGGCACTTATCGTTAGTGATAGTGATCTTATTTTCTGCACACATACTTTCTGTTGGATCCCCGTGCACCTCCCCAACACTTAGGCAAGGTACACAATACCACCTGCAATGCGCGGAAACGGTGGCCAAACAATCCCAAGCCCGAATTCCACCGAGATGTCACCTAGGCACAAAATCAAACACCTCACGGGCACAAAAGAAAGTTGTCACCAACAAACAACCCTCTTCTTGATCTTGCGACAGATATATGTAGGCACACGAATATAATACGAAAGTAAGAGCAAACACAAAAGAGACGGAGATTTACCCTGGTTCGGTTGCGAACAACCTACATCCAGCATCCAATGCACCCGGTTCCACTACTGATCAAGCAAGGCATACACCGACCCCATCATCTTCTTCCTCCACAATGAGAGAATAGCTCCAAGCAACAAGACCTAACCCTAGATCTCTCACCAAGCTCACACACACTCTCAACCAAGTGAGAATCCTAGATAACAAAGCCTCTACAACACGTAGAGCTCCTCAAGGGACCAATCCCACGCCTAGCTAGATCACTCCTTGGTAATATAGCTCCAAACTAGGAAAGCTACCCAAGGGACTCAAGATCTACAAGCTAGAGGAAGAAGAACACTCACCATGGATCTCACACGATAAGAAGCTCCCTAGCTTTCTTCCCCTCCAATTTCTGATCCAAGTTTCCCAGCTCACTGAACCTTCAAGCTCTCTGAAGCTCTCTGGAAAAAAACCAAGTCTCTGCGGCAAAATGAGAGAGCATTTGCTCTCTGGAAATTGGCACTGGAAAACAGAGAATGGGGGGCTTCTTGCTGTCGGTTGCAACCAAGAAAACAAAGGCACATGATGCCTTTATTTCCCAACAACCAAACCAAGAGAGTGGGCCCCATGAGACTGTGCAAGAGTGGATTTTTCAGCAGAAAAAAAACAACACTTTCCTCTGTAGAGGCATTCAAGATACCGTCGGCATCTATCTCAAGGCAAACCATGACACTTCGAACACCCTTGGGAGCAGGAGGGATACCAGCAAGTACAAACTCCCCTAGAAAAAGATAGAATAAAAAAGTAAATATAATTAGACTTAGATAGATATAAGATAGAACAGTTGTTATCATCAAGCAGTTATGTATGCAATGATTCTGAACGGAACTTACGAAGGGTCAAAGAATTTTTGCAAGTTGGCATGGACGAGAATGAAGCTGTAATGATTGCAAGAACATGCGAAGAGAAGCAAAAGAACATCTTCGCGACGAAAATGAAGCTGTAATGAAGAAGAACAGATCATGCGAAGAGGAGCAAAAGAACATCTTCACCGCCATATAAAGGTGATGTATACAATTTCTGCATCACGGCACTTGCCGCTAGTATATTGGCCATCTTTGTGTGCTGTAGACGACACACTCATGAACAACAACAAAATTACAAATACAGACGAAAAAATAATGTATTAGAAGAATCAGAGAGAATCAGTTAAAGGAACTATAATCACCTGGGGTAGTGGTTGATGAGGTCTGGTGGGTACGGAAACCATATACAGACGAGTTGGACTGACCAAGTACGAGGATGGAAACACCGTAGAGTAACAGTTCGTGCTCGTGAATATATGGCAGATGGATACCAGCCAGACATTGTTCCAACTAGTATCCGAGTGCGGTGGTGCGCGAAGAGAAAAATTGTTTGAAGGTAGACCTTTTTATACTCAACGCGCACAACGGCAAAAAAAACATCTGGTTTCGATTAGCAAAAGAGAAAAATCTAAATACACCGATACTCTTGCGGCGCATGTCCAAGTTTTTCCAAAAAAAACATACAGCATCATATCAGAAGACAGTAACTGTGACAAATCACAGTATAGTTAATAGTTTTGCTTAGTGGACACAAGGGTCACTACTTTTGGACGCAGGGCGGGCTGATTAACTTTGAGCAATGGAATACAGTTTTGCTCATACGACAAGTTCTCATGCCGTGACCGTGTCTCCTGGGGATATTGCAGTTATGAGCAGCTCCAATAGAGATTCTTCACATTTTTGCAGTTATGGCACGCGTAAGAAATTCTTCTGAGCATGGAAACAAATGAGGATGCACAGTTTCAGAGAAGATTGCGCAGTTTGAGAGCCGATACCTTGGAGGCACCTTCAGGCTGATGGCAATGTGAAGCATTCGAAAACATCGTGTGCTTCTTCTGAAGGAGCCAACACCATCGTTGATGATATCTGAAGTAGCAGACTCCATCTTTGATGCCCATATAAATGTGACGAATTCAATTTCAGCAACACGGTAATTGCCGCAAGTTTATTGGCTATCTTTGTGTGTCGGAGACGAAGCATTCAGTAGTAAGAACAAAAATTTAGCATGTAAAAGAAAATATAGTGTATAGGTATTATAACCATATAGAACACTATCATCGAGAGGAGTAGTGGTTGACGATGTCTAGAGGGAAGTGAATCACTTTATATAGACGAATTGGACTGGGTATGGTCCGCATGGATGAGGCTGAGACTACAGTTGGGTTACTGTGGGCTACAGAAATTGACGCTAACAAAATTGATTGCCTCTAAGAAAATTGCTCAAAGCGCAAAACGGGTAAAAATATGGCAGTTGTGTGAGTTGAGCAAATTATTTATGTTTATACAATATTACTCATAAATCCATTTATAGCGATGTGAACGCCCCAAATCAAACAGCGTGACCCATGAGTATCAACACTTAAATGTCCGTACACCTTATTCTGTACACCCATCCATTTATATCTTATTCTGTAAACAGTAAGATATGTGTTTCTTATCACTTAAATGTCTGTACACCCATCAGTCTGAATATTATTTAATTCTCCCCCAATTTTGTGTTTTCTTTATTATTGGGATTTTTTATTGAACGTTGTGCGCGCTGAGGTAATTAATTATGGGAATTTTGTATAGAACGTTGTGCGCGCAGAGTAATTATTCGTTACGACTGTTTTGCTCAACGCGCACAGCTGGGTGTATTTTGATCCGATGTGCGCGCTGTATTATATTTTATAAATGTATACCTTTTTAAATACCATGCACAATCCGCACTAAGACGTAAATTTAAACAAATCAAAGAAATGTGAATATTTTTGCTATCTTATTCTGTAAACTGTCGGATATGTGTTGTCTTATCACGTAAATGTCTATATTCCCATCAATCAACTGCTCCGCATTTTATTTGCATCAAATTTGATTTTTTTAACTGGCATGTCAGTCTCAACATTAATTAATTCTCCACCCAATTTTGTGTTTTCTTTATTATTGGGATTTTTTATTCAACGTTGTGCGCGCTGAAGATATTAATTATGGGAATTTAGTATTGAACGTTGTGCGCGCTTGGTAATTATTCGGACGACCGTTTTTTCTCAACGCGCACAGCTGGGTGTATTTTGATCCGTTGTGCGCGCTGTATTATATATCCAAAATGTTTACAATTTAAAAACCCCGCATGGTGCGCACTAAAACTAAAATTTTAACAAATCAAAGAAATGTGAATATTTTTGCAGTCTTATTCTGTAAACTGTCAGATATGTGTTGTCAAATCACTTAAATTTCCTTACACCCATCAATCAACTTAAATTATATTTGCATCAATTATGATTTTTTTTTCTTCCATGTCAGTATGAACAGTAATTAATCTACAAATATTTTGTGTTTCTTCTTTATTATTGGGAATTTTAATTGAACGTTGTGCGTGCTGAAGTTATTAATTATGAGGATTTTGTAATGAATGTTGTGCGCGCAGAGTAAGTATTCATTACGACCATTACGCTGAACGCGGACAGTTGTGTATATTTTGTTCCGTTGTGCCCGCTGTATTATATATTCTAAATGTATACCTTTTTATATACCTCGCACTAAGGGACAATTTAAACAAATCAAAGAAATGTATATCTTTTTGTTGTCTTATTCTGCAAACAGTCGGATATGTGTTGTCTTATCAATTAAATGTATTGAACGTTGTGCGCGCTGATGTAATAAATTATGGGAATTATGGGAATTAAATTTATTGAACGTTGTACGCGCAGAGGAATTATTCGTTACGACCGTTTTGCTCAACGCGCACAGCTGGGTGTATTTAAATCCGTTGTGCGCGCTGTATTATATTTTATAAATGTATACCTTTTTATATACCCCGCACTAAGGATCAAATTTTAACAAATTAAAGAAATGTAGATATTTTTGCTGTCTTATTCTGAAAAAAGGTCTGATATGTGTTGTCTTATCACTTAAATGTCCATCAATCAACTATTGCGCATCAGATAATTCAATGGGATTTTTTATTTAATTCCCCCAATTTGAAGTGACTCTGACATTAATTAATTCCCCCAATTTTGTTTTCTTATTTATTATTGGGATTTTTTATTGAACGTTGTGCGCGCTGAAGTTATTAATTATGGGTATTTTGTATTGAACGTTGTGGGCGCAGAGTAACTATTGGTAACGTCCACTTTTCTCAACGCGCACATCGGGGTGTATTTTGATCTGTTTTGCGCGCAGAGCAATTATTCGTTACGAACGTTTTGCGTGTAATTTGATCAGTGCTCGCAACCTTACATAATGTTGCCCATATGGCGTGATGATTAACTGTGGGTAATAGAGCATGTAATACAGTTTTGCTCAGCACGCACACCGGTCATGGCATCTGACTGTTGTGTGCGATGGTCTATTGTGTTTAATTGCATACAGTTTGGCTCTGCGAGCAAAAGTTGTGTGATTTGGGTAATGGTTGATAACAAGAAACTGTTTTGCTCATCGCGCACAGCGGTCAAACAAATCGATACGAACGTTGTGCATGCTAGTAACTGTGTGCACACGTAAATAGTTTATCACAACATATAGCATGAGCCTGTTGTGCGGCCCTGGGGAATTTATAGTTAGGTGAACAATGTTTGATCAGAATATATATGTCGGACATTGACTCAAGTAAGCATCAATGTATATATGACCTTATATCAATTTTGTATTGTCCTGTAATTGTATCAAATTAAATGACATAGTATTAAGGTCTGAATTCTAACAAACTACAGCATTATGCATTATAATGTACATAATGCATAAATGTTATTTATAGTTCGGTAAACAATTTTGCTCAGTAATATCAACGTCGGACATATATATCACCTATATCATTTTTGTATTAGGGTCTGAATTCCAAAATACTACAACATTTATGGATTATTCTGTACATTACACAACAAAGTTGAAACTACAGCTAAACATTTTGCAACTTTACAGTTTGGAACTGGTATGAAATTCAATCACGGGAATATCCTAATGGTACATTGAATCCCACTTCGCAAAACTGTTCACAGTGACAGAGTCATGCTGAACAGCTCAAGCAAGATGGCATTTATGATCAGCTCCAATAGCACGCACCATCATCACTAGCATCCAGATCGTCCATAACGGTATAAGTAGCCACTCCTTTAACGAAGTTGGCTGATCTGGATTCTTCAGCGCATGCCACTGTATGCGTTGAAGAAGCATCAATTATGAACGATAAAAAGCATATTTAAGTAAAAAAATAGGGTATAAAGACATGCAACTTTACGTTTAGGGACTGATATAAAAAATATATCACGGTTGCTGCTTCTCGGAAGAATCCGCTGCTGTAGTAGAACATATGAAGGAGCAAATAACATCTTCCAGTACACGTCAATTGCCGGTAGTATATTGTTCATCTTTGTGTGTTGAAGACGAAGCAGTGAGGAACAACGGGAAATATTTAGCATTGTGAAGAAAAAATAGTGTATGAAGTAGAAACAGATAGAATTAGGTAGAATACTATCATTAAGAAGTGGAGTGGTTGACAAGGTCTAGTGGGAAGAGAGGCTATTTATAGACGAATTGGACTGGCCCATTGATGAGGACGATAGACTACAGTAGAGTCACTGTGCGTGATATTGTATTGGACATAAAGACGAGTGAATCTACAACAAACTGTTTCAGCCAGATGATGTTCCCAAGAAGGTTTGGACTTTACGGTGCGCGTTGAGCAAACTTGAAGGCCAATAACAAAATTGCTCAACGCGCACAACGGGTAAAATAATGGCTGTTATGCAAGATGAGCAAATTATTTATGTTTGTACAATATTACTCAAGGCATTTTTAAGTATTTAATTTGTTGTTCCGCTAAATTGTTTTACACTAAATTTTTTATTTTGTTTAAGTTAATGGATCATGCTTCTACATAATCTTTCCCAAGGCACTTTTTATTTCAAAGTTTAGGGTTCCAAGGCATTTCTCCCCTAAATTTAATCTTCACAATCTTTCCCAAGGCACCTCTAATTTCAAAGTTTAGGTTCCCATGGCACGTCCCCCCCAAATTTAATCTCCACAATCTATCCAAAGACACTTCTAATTTCAAATATTTGGTTTCCAAGACATTTTTCCCACTAAAATTTAAGTTTTCCAACTAAAATTTTCATAAAATCCAATCTCAGCCATTGATTTCCCAGGATCAAATCCTAGCCACTCTTTATCTTGTCCTGGTCAGCCCTAGAATTCAAAAAACGAGTTTGGCTCCTCGCGCAAAAAGGTCACAAATACGTGCAGTTGTGTGAACTGAGTAATTGTAGATAATCAGATACGGGTATGCTCACAGACCGCACATCGGTCAAACTCATTATGTGACCGATGTGCGCGCTGAGTAATTGTGTGCAAACGTAAATGTTTTATCACAACGTATATAAGGACGGTCACAATTTATGCCCGTTGTGCTCGCTGGGTAAATCATATAACGGTAAAAAGTTTTTACATAGGTAATATCAATTTTGGACATTGATTCAAGTAAGCATCGATGTATATATCACATATATCAATTTCATAATGTCATGCAATTGTATCAAATTAAATGACAGTGTATTAAGGTCTGAATTCTATCATACTACAACATTTATACGTTACACTGTACATACCACAACAAATTTGAAACTACATTTCGTACATAATGACATAAAACACCAAAGAATATCTACCCACAAACACTCTTCTCCGTCGATGATCAAAAATACAATATAAGACAAGAGAAAGGCTTGTGCGCCAAAGGACCGGCCACCTCAAAAACCTGGAGGCGGAGGCGGAGGCGGAGGTGGTGATGGTGGCGCAACAGTACGGATGTCTCTAGGAGAGGGCAACAGAGTCTCCATCTTCTCTTGTATGTTCGACATTATGAGCATCATAGTGTCGAAGTCGCTACGCAGAAGTGAGATCGCCAGATTGGTGTTGGAGAGATGGGTTTCAATTTTTCCTAATCTACGAGTAAAGTTCACCGGCTGATGGGAGGATGATGAAGCAGCAGATGCGGGGCTTACATTGCCTATGAGTATATCCTTAAGCTGACGTTGTTCATCTGTAAGTACAGAGACAAACGTAGTAAGCTCCTCGAGTTTGCTACGGAGGTTGTGCAGAACAGAGTCCTGACGGCGAGACATCCCATCCATAGAGAGGAGGCCGTTATAACTGTTGTCCTCGAGTGGGGGCTTTTTCAGCCGGAGATAGAACTGATGAACCTGCATGTAAAGGAGGAAACGCAGGAGGAGGCAACAGCACATTGTGTTCACCTTGAGTTGGACCAAGCGAAAGCGAATCACGCAGAATGGGTCTATAGGCCGGGAACGATGAGGGAAGGGGATCAACGTGTTCAGGTGACGGTGAATCATCATCACTAACTCCCCAAGGGTCAGAAAAAGTCGACTCACGAGATCGTTTTGGCGGCATGAAGACCCCCGAGTACGAAATGCGAGAGTGTTGAGATGAAGAAGAAAACGGAACGACAGATCAAAGGAAAGAGGAATGAAATTTTCCGCGAAACCCCTCGTCTACTGACTCCACATATATATAATGATTGGTTATTTTAATCTCAGCCGCTGGATTACATATGGAAGTGGAACTGACTAAAACGATCTCATCAGACGACTGGGGTAAAGCATCCGTTCGAATGGGCAAAAAAAATCGTAATTAAGGGCTTACACGGAAACCGAGGTTCTACTTGACTCATTCTCCAGTTACCACACGTGAACATTGTTGAGAAGAAAGCAGAATCATTTACTGTCATCATTACGTACCTCCGAAATAATATTGTACGAGATGGCGGTTGTACTTTCATCATTACGTGGCATACCGATTGCGTCTCACAACCGATCTATAAATATCTATTGTTTAGTAGCCGCTGCACGTTCAGGAGCGATGTGTATTCAAACGGAACGTGAATGCCCATGAGGTGCACGTATATCGGTCCAGCCTAGAGCCGCCGTTTGGCACCCGATCTATTACCTCGGCCTCCACCTTTACGGCAGTAGTCCTCTCTATTGACAGGGATTCCTGAGTAACAGGCGGGAACTGATATAATGGAGCCGGTGCAAAGGCAGGAGCGATGTGCATTCAACCGGAACGTGAATGCCCATGAGGTGCACATATATCGGTCCAGCCTAGAGCCACCGTTTGGCACCCCGATCTATTACCTCGGCCTCCACCTTTACGGCAGTAGACCTCTCTATTGACAGGGATTCCTGAGTAACAGGCGGGAACTGATATAATGGAGCCGGTGCAAAGGCAGGAGCGATGTGCATTCAACCGGAACGTGAATGCCCATGAGGTGCACGTATATCGGTCCAGCCTAGAGCCGCCGTTTGGCACCCGATCTATTACCTCGGCCTCCACCTTTACGGCAGTAGTCCTCTCTATTGACAGGGATTCCTGAGTAACAGGCGGGAACTGATATAATGGAGCCGGTGCAAAGGCAGGAGCGATGTGCATTCAACCGGAACGTGAATGCCCATGAGGTGCACGTATATCGGTCCAGCCTAGAGCCGCCATTTGGCACCCGATCTATTACCTCCGCCCTCCACCCTTACGGCAGTAGTCCCTCTCTATTGACAGGGAATCCTGAGTAACAGGCGGGAACTGATATAATGGAGCCGGTGCAAAGGCAGGAGCGATGTGCATTCAACCGGAACGTGAATGCCATGAGGTGCACGTATATCGGTCCAGCCTAGAGCCGCCGTTTGGCACCCGATCTATTACCTCGGCCTCCCACCTTTACGGCAGTAGTCCTCTCTATTGACAGGGATTCCTGAGTAACAGGCGGGAACTGATATAATGGAGCCGGTGCAAAGGCAGGAGCGATGTGCATTCAACCGGAACGTGAATGCCCATGAGGTGCACGTATATCGGTCCAGCCTAGAGCCGCCGTTTGGCACCCGATCTATTACCTCAGCCTCCACCTTTACGGCAGTAGTCCTCTCTATTGACAGGGATTCCTGAGTAACAGGCGGGAACTGATATAATGGAGCCGGTGCAAAGGCAGGAGCGATGTGCATTCAACCGGAACGTGAATGCCCATGAGGTGCACGTATATCGGTCCAGCCTAGAGCCGCCGTTTGGCACCCGATCTATTACCTCGGCCTCCACCTTTACGGCAGTAGTCCTCTCTATTGACAGGGATTCCTGAGTAA